>CAUYLZ010104960.1:0-15963 GCA_963573645.1 Pithecia hirsuta
ACTATGCAGCCATAAAAAATGATGAGTTTATGTCGTTTGTAGGGACATGGATAAAGCTGGAAACCATCATTCTCAGCAAACTGACACAAGAACAGAAAATCAAACACCACATGTTCTCACTGATAGGCGGGTGTTGAACAATGAGAACACATGGACACAGGGAGGGGAGCATCACACACTGGGGTCTGTTGGTGGGGAACAGGGGAGGGACAGTGGGGGTTGGGGAGGTTGGGGAGGGATAACACGGGGAGAAATGCCAGATATAAGTGATGGGGGGATGGAGGCAGCAAACCACCTTGCCATGTATGTACCCTGTGCAACAATCCTGCATGATCTGCACATGTACCCCAGAACCTAAAGTACAATAAAAAAAAAATGAAATGGCTCTATTGTTGATTAATTTTGTAAACTTAATTATCCCCTTTTATCTTAGGTTTTCATATTTTTGTCAGTAAAATCGTGAGACTTGGGTTGAGGAATCTCTAAATTCTTGTCCCGCTTGCTTTAAATTAGTTGATTCTATGACTTTGCATATACGAATGTCTCAAATCTTACTAACAATAGTGGGGTTCCTTTACTGAAAATATATGCCAGATAGAAACTCATCAAAAAGTAAAAAAGAAATCAATCTATTGTTATTCTCACTCTTGTTCTCTTGTGTGAGTACTTGCAAAGATAACTGGAAAAAAAATTGGCATGGATGTTCCTCTAAATGCAGTCTCTCTTCCCTCTCCCCTTATCTCTCACTGTCTACATTTTCACAGTCTTCCATTTCCAATACAGAACTTGTTATTGAATTCAGCAAAGAGTAAAAATCTCTTTTTTACATGGATTATTCATAGATCACTTGTTAATTGAGCAATAAAACAGATATTCACATACTGTTGCACCACTTATTGGTATAAAAAGACAATATAAGAAGAGGTTTTCAACATGTATGTAACATTTGACCCAACAATTCCACTGATTCAAATATACCTTTATACTATTTTGATATAATTTCAGTATTATAGAAGAGATGCAAAAAATATTTCAAAGAATTCCTGTATACTTTTCACCTACTACCGAAATGCGAACATTTTGCAGCATTGTCATTCTCTCTCTCTTACTGTGTCTGTTTCCATAGATAGGAAAGCTTTTCATTGGAGCATAATTTAAGACAGAGAAAACTGGAAGAAACCTAAATAACAAGCATCAAGGAAATGGCTCCTTAAATTATGACATATATACTACATAGAATACTGAACAGGAATTAAAATGTTTTCGGTGATTATTGTAAAATTTAAGGCAAGATGCTTATTAGGTAATACTAATTCAAAAAATTATTACAATTTAAAAGTAATTATTATAAAGAGTATAGTATAATGTGTATTAAATACTGCCAAGTGAAAATTCAGAATAAGATCAGTGACACATGTAAACAGACTGATGTGAAAAAAAGACGAGAAGGGAACATGCAAAAATAAATGCAGTTATGTAAATGTGATTGACTGGGGTTATGGACAAATATTCTGTTTTCTAAATAATACACCTTTTTATGGACTATCCTTTAAGATTTTATGGATAGCTACTTGAAGGGTAAACAAGAAGAAAATACTGAATTTGAAAAATTAATCACAAGGCTATAAAATAGAAGGCATAAATTGAACTATATACTGTAAACACTCATAGTTCATGGGAGAAAGAAGAAAAGTGGTCATTTTTCCCAAGGAGAAAATAAATAGAGCTCAAAACGGAGGAGAGATTATTTGGACTGAGATTTCCAAAGGAATAAAGCTGACACAGGTTTATGATGAAAGTGCAACAAACAGAATGCTGAATTCTTCTAGATACCAGTTTAATTTTTACTGTGCTACACGATACAATTGGATTGCTTCTAACCTGATATTTCACAGAGGCATATTATTCTGTGGGTATTACTAACAGATATGTGCAATCTGACTGCCAGACTGAACACAGACCTGTAAACCAATAAAATAGATATTCTCAGAGGTAGAATGTTTGATAACCAGAATCTAAAGGAGGATGAAGATAATAATCTCTTAGCAAAAAATATTCCACACATATGACTTTTAAAATCTTAATTACATATCCAACACAAAGAAATATTTCAGAAATATTTCTGAAAGCAAAATATTGAAGACTCATGAATTCTGATGTAAGGTGTTCTGAGGTATAAAGAGTCATAATTCAACAAAGACCCTCAGAATATCAGGTGGTATTAAAAAGTGCTTTGTTTTAATATCTTTTCTCATTAAAGTTTATCTGAATATTTGGTTCTAAGGCTTACAAACCTGTGAATAGGCAATTTTGCCAGGGGAAATAGACAAGAAGTATTTTCACTTATCTGGTGAAGATATAACATTTTACCATAAAGCAGTCATAATTTTGTCTTGGAACGAAATACAAAGAACAGTATAATGTTAATCATTATTAAAAATAATGCTATGGTGTTAGAATATATTATCCCAAAGTAGGTTGGTCAATGTCCGATGTTTTGTTTTTGTTTTCTCACAAATGGGAAAGGAAAGGGGAAATGATGGAAGAGCAGGTTTGGAGAAAATAAAAGCAGAAAAGAATCTGTCATATCTCCCAGTGTCCACACCAAACAGTTCTCCACGTAGATTAGATGAGTTTATTCCGTGTAGGTAAGATAGAAAAGCAGAAAAGAAAGTATATATCTTTAATCTATAATAAAAATAAATTATAATTACATGTTTTCATCTTCACTCTATTACTAATTTAACCCCCTCTACTACTAACCAGAGGCTCATGTATTTTGTGATAGTAGCACAATTATAAGAGCATTACTAGAAGGTCCAGAGACAAGAGGCTAGGTTTTAATATATTTTGTTTTACATATTTATATATCGTATTCATTGTTTGTAGAAAAGAAAAGGAGGAATAAAAAATGACTCTCAGAATTTGGGCTTAGATATCTTGATAAATGGTGACATTATTTACTGTGAAGCAGAAAACTTGGAGAGACAGGTTTGGGGAAAAACAAGTGATCTGTCTTGGAGATTTCAGGTACGAGATATTTATTAGTCATCTAAGAGAAAATAATTCAATATCAAGTGGGAAGTATTAGCAATAATACATGGTGGATTTCTGATTTTAAAAAATCTTTATCAGAAAACCTAGTACACATGTGGCAAAGGAAATCTGTCTCTTAGTAAAATTTCTAGGTAGATACAAATTGAATTCTTTCCTAACATAAGACTACCCAAGCAGATTTAACATATAAGAAACTGGTACTTGAAACCCAGACTCCATTAAAGATAATATCTTTATTGTATCTAAGATATACTTCATGGTGTATTAAATCTTTGCAAAACAAACACTGAAAACCTAAAGCTGATCACAACTCCAGAAAGAAACTAGATTATTTTCTTTTTCCAAAAGAAAAGGACGCTTTTATTCTGCTCACAGCTGAGTTTGTCATCTATTGTTATTTCACAGATGACATAATTCACAAGTTAATAAAGGTTTCACTGCAGTCTGAACTTTGTATTCTTACACATTCCAAACCACTTTCAATTTTCTCTAACTACTCTCTAAAGTAATTTCAGTCCCAAAGAATAGAGGAGGAAAAAATATACATTGAATATATAAAGTAGAGGCAGACAGTTGATCTATTATGACATACATCTTTATGAAAGAAAAGATAGGATGACTTGCTCGTGGCTATATTCTTTATAAGTTATTTCTTCTCACTCATAAAGACAGTTCTTTTAAAAAACGGTTAGGATTTCTTTATCTTTTATACAAGTTATCTCTCTTCAGTCTTCACTATTTTTATAGTTGTCAAGTTTCAAACACTACAGGACAACTTATTTTTTCACAGTTATTGTATTGCCTTCTCAACATATATGCTGCTATTTAGAATTTATTCCTGAGTCATGGTATAATCATAGCTTAATATTTATGTATATAAAATCATATCTGAATAAAAATAAGTATCTATAAAATCCAAAAGTATATCCAGATCTGATGACAGTAACCAATACAAATGGGATTGTCAATCTCATCAATGTCATAATTACTTTTAAATTATAGAGTACTAAAATTTTAGTCATACGAAATTAGTGAATTCTAGAGATCTGCTGTACAACATTGTGCCTATAGTTAAAATTAATGTATTGCATACTTAAAATTTTGCTGCTGGGCATGGTGACTCATGCCTATCAACCCAGCACTTTGAGAGGCCGAGGTGGGCAGATTGCTCGAGCTCAGGTGTTCGAGACCAGCCTGGGCAACATGGCAAAACCTGCATTCTAAAAGAAAAATACAAAAATTAGTTGGGCGTGGTGGCACATACCTGTGGTTTCAGCTACTAGGGAGGCCGAGATGGGAGGATGTCTTTCGTCCAGGAGGACAAGGATGTAGTGAGCTGAGATTGTGCCACTGAACACCTGTCTCAGGAAAAAAAAATGTTAAGAAGATAAGTTTCATGTTAAATATTCTTACCACAATAATACATAAGTAAATAATACAGTAAGTACTATATTCACCAAGGTACACATATCTATGTGAAAATATAAAAGAATATCAACAGTATATGATTCAATGTGCCTAGAAAGAAATCACATAAATTAAGTATATACATAAGCATATATACTAAGTGGTTAACCACTTTTGTGGAGTAAGAATAAGAACAATGTTTACTTTTTATTTGATGCATTTCTATACTGTTTGTCTTTTACAGCAGGCATGCATTATTTGAAAAATTGGAGAAGTGTTGTTATTAAAAAAGATAACTATGTGTAGTAAAATAACAACAACAAATAAAATCACTAAATATCACAGCAAAATCACATTTGTCAACTTGATTCAGCAGCTTTCCAAAATGTCCAATACAATTATAAGAAAATAATATGTCATACGAAGATAAAAATTAAATGTAGTTAGTATAATAAAGCTTTTGTAAAAATAGGACAATAGTATGCCAAATAGATTACCCTTCTTCTGCTTAATGTATAAAATAGTATTAAACCTGTAATGTATAAAAGGAGTCTTGGAGAAATCACAATTTTAAAAATAATCTGGTTTTCAAAGTGTATCTTAATTAATAATAAATATCATGTCATGTACTATAAGAGCCTAAAACAATACTGGGATTAAGGCCACAAATTTGACCACATCATGACTTTAAGGATATTACAGTATAATTATGTTAAAAGAAAAACATTATTTTACTAAATTGGACTATTAAATTTCCTAAGAAAAATGTTACTTTGCCTCTTAAAAAATTAAAAATCAACCTCTGGGTCATTTTCAGTAACTATGTTCTAAACTGCTTCTTTCATTCATTCAACAAAAACATGTTGATTGACTCTGATGTACCAAAGGTAAAGAAGTGAATAAAGCAAACAAAAACTGTCCTGGTGACGCTCACATTCTAGAGGATAGACAGAGAATAAACAAAAATAATTTTAATACATTCAAAAGGTTAGATAATGATAAAGGTAAGGGAGAAAAAATAAGCAGCAAAAGGAATAGGGATTGGGGGTAATTTTGAGATTAACAGACAAACTGGGGAGATGTTGGAGTCAAGATCAGAGAGATGGCTGGGTGTGGTGGCTCATGCCTGTAATCCCAGAACTTTGGGAAGCCGAGGCAGGCAGATCACTTGAGGTCAGGAGTTCAAGACCAGCCTGGCCAACATGGGTGAAACTCCATCTCTACTAAAAATAGAAAAAGAAAATTAGCTGGGTGTGGTGCATGTCTGTAATCCTAGCTGCTTGGGAGGCTGAGGTAGAAATGTTGTTTGAACACAAGTGACGAAGGTTGCAGTAAGCCAAGATTGAGCCACTGTACTCCAGCCTGTGTGACAGAGCAAGACTCCTCTCGAAAACAAACAACCAAACAAACAGAAAACAGGGAGAGGCAGAGAAAGTCACAGCACTATTTGGGGGAAGGGATTTCTAGGCAGAAGGGGTAATGATTGCAAAGGCCTAAGGTAGTGCCTGCTTTTTTATGTTTCAAAATTAAACAGCCCCATTCATTGGGTCAAAATGGTAGGGAACAGAAGTGGTAGGAGAGGAAGTCCGAGAATGAGGTAGATCTTATAAGACTTGCAATCTCATGACAAGGCCTTTGCTTTTATCTTGCATAATATGGGAAGCCAACAGAGAGTTTTGATCAAGGAAAAGAGGCAATTTGACTTAGGTTTTACCAGCATCCCTCTAACTGCTGTGTTGAGAGCATTCTGAAGGAATGTAAAAGTGGAAATTTAGACACCAGATAGGCGACAACTGCAATAAACTAGAGAGAGATAATAGCAGCTCAGAACCATGTTGGCAATAAAGGGTACAGAACATAACAGCAGGTCCTTACCCATATTCCCTGGATCTTATATTTCGGTTCATGCCATTTAACTTCTAACTGCTTGCATCAACATCTCTTTGCTTGAAGGCTGTCTGGGACTGGAGCTAACTTTTCCCATGCATGTGGAAGCCAGCAATATCCATTTTCTCCCCTTGGACAAGCACCCACACCAATAACAGACAGGAGTTGTTATATAAATACCAAAGTGTTGTCACTTCTCAAGTGGAATGAAGCTGACACGTGTACTTTACAAGAGCTCCAGATTTCCCCAGGGCAATTTAGTACAAGTTGCCCATTGTGACAACTTCCTTGATTATGTACCACTTACTAGCTACCTTCTCTTTCTTGTCTTGTTTCCCCACTTCCTACAATAGTTTCCTGGATTCACATCCAAAAACGCTGCTGGCACTCAAATCGTTTTCAGGATCTGAATCTGGCAGAAATCCAACCTAAGTAAGAAGTGATCTTAGGAGGAATTAACTGATAATGATGAAGACTACAATGAAGGCATTTTGGAAGCCATGAACATAAGAAGTTTAATTCTGGACATGTAAATTTAGAGGTGCCTGGTAGATACCCAAGTGGAGATTTGATTAAGCAATTAAATGAGTCTGTACTTCCATTCCAAGGGAGTCCTGGCTTCCATCATAAATTATGGTGCCACCAGTATATAAATGTAATTTAAAAACCATGACCGTGGGTGAGGTCTCCAAGGTAATGTCTGCAGATAAAAAAGCAGAAAAATTCAAGAACTGTGCTTTGGGCACTCCAGGGTTAAAAGTCTAGCAGGAGTCAGCAAATCATAGCCTGTGGGCCAACTCCAATGGATGGCCTGTTTCTGTATGGTCCTTAAGAGTTTTTATTTGGTGGTGGTGCTTTTTTTTTTTCCTTTTAAAGTGTTGTGAAAACAAACAAAAAGAAGAAGGATAGGAAGAAGAGGAGGCAGCAGTGGTAGCAGAAACAGCAAAGGAAGAAGAAGAGGAGACAGAAACTATGTAATTCACAATACCTAAAATACTTAGCACTGGCCCTTTACAGGAAAAGTTTGCTGAGCTGCGGTATAGAGGAAGAGTGGAAATCAGTGAAGAAGAGTCAGAGGGAGTGAACAAAATGGTAGGAGGTAAAAAAGGAGAACATGGTGCACAAGAAACCAAATGAAGAAAGATATTCAAGGAGAAATACCAACTGTATCAAAATATGTAGATGACAGTATTATAATAAATTAATTGAATAAGCAAGATGGATGTCATTGAAAACCCTGAAAAACACTATTTCATTAGTTGTAAGGACAAAGGTAAGATTACAGTGGGCTGGATGGAAAAAGCAGATTTTTTCAGACCAGATCTCCTACTGGAAAGATCTTTAAAAATGGAATAATAGAAATATCTATTTGAGGACATTGTTGATCTATTAAAGCAGTAGACTAGAGTATACAAGATCCTAGAAAGAAGGAAAGATCAGAGTTGTGATCAGATATTTAGTATCTACTTTCTCTCAAAATATTTGCTATAATTTGAATGTAAGAAGCTGAGAAACCAAGAAGCTAAGAAACTGAGAAAGCAGACACAGAGACTAAGAAGTTCAGTAGAATTTTAGGAAGCAAAGTATTAGAGTTTGGAGCTCATCAAGAAAAAAGTTTCCTAGCAAACAGCCAAGGTTTCAGTTGGGATTTTCAAAGGTCTACATCTTAGAAGCTAGATAATCAAAAAAACAAAACCACTTCTCATAAATATTTAAGCCAAGACTTATCACTGATTAAATGAAAATAATTTGGCTTCAATCTAAGTGACTACTAGAAGCAAATAATTAAATTCTCTTTGAAAGCAAAAAAAAAAAAAAAAAAACCTGAAAACAATTTAGAATTATATATTCTGTTAAAATATGCTTCAGAAAATGAAGGTAAAATACTAGGCAACCAAAAACTGAAAGCATTCAAATCCAGTAGAACTGATCTAAAGAAAAAGAGTTCTGCAGACAGAAAAAAGATTTGGTTGGATGCTCAGAGAGAAAGAAAAATAATTAAAATTATAAAAATTATGAGTAATAAGAAAAATTTACTTATAAAACTATAATACTATCCTGAAACATTTAAATATGTAAATATGTGTGTTAGTGTTATTAAGTGTATGTAATTATAATCTGTGCAAAAGACAGAAAGACAGTATAAAAGCAGTTAAAACACTCTAGGGTGTTTGCATTTTCTAGGAAGTAGAATGAATATTAATTTATATTTTACTTAGTAACTCAAAGGTACATGCCATACTCTTCAGGCCAACTACTAAAATACTAACAGAAATTGCATAGGTCAAAATGGGTAATGAAATTATTAAAACACATGCTAGGTGGTACATAAGATAGCAAGATGGTAGACTTAAACCCTAATTAAAGAAATGATATTAAGTATAAAGTATAATTTATTATAGTATTAAGTAGAATAAATGCTAATAAAAATTTAGAGATCATGTGTTTTCTAGCCTACAAGATGACCCTCAATGATTTACATTCTTCCCACTTACAAAATGCACTTATTCCCTCCCAAGGATCCCAAAGGTCTCATCTCATTACATCATCAGCTCAGAGTACAGAATATTTTCACCTAAATTGAGTCCCCATGCAGATGAAGTATTCAAAGTACATGTCCCCTTGACACACAGACCTGTGAAACTAAAAAGACAAGCTACCTGCCCCGACACACTCAACATATAATGGCAGGATAGGAACAGTATAACTAATGTGTCATCTTTCTATTGCTTTATAAAAACATTACCACAACTTGGCTTCCTAAAATAACTATCTTAGTCAATTTGTGCTGCTACAACAGACTATTGTAGACTGGGTGGCTTATAAACAACAAAATTTTATTTCTTATAGTTTGGGAGGCTGAAACATCTAAGATCTAGGTGCTAGCAGGTCTAGCATTTGGCAAGGGCCCATTTTCTGATCTAAACATGGCCATCTTCTTACTGTATCTTCACACAGTGGAGACCATAGAGCAAACTCTCTGGGGTCTCTTTTATAAGTGCACTAGTTCTATTTATAAGGGTTTTACTCATTACCTAATTATCTCCCAAAGGCCTCTCCTTTTAATATAATAATATTGGGACTTAAAATTTCAACATATGGATAAGGGGGGAACAGGGGCACAAGCAATCAGTCCATAACAATTACACCCACATTTATTGATTTAGTTTCTGTAGGTCAACAATTCAGGTATGACTTAACTGAGTCCTCTACAAGGCTGCAATCAAGATGTTGACCAGGGATGAATTCTCATCCGGAGGCTCAACTGGGGAACCATCCACTACCACACTGACTAAAATATTGGCAGAATTCATTTGCTCACAGCTATATGACATTGGGACTTATTTGTTGCTGGCTACTAGCAAGAGGACACTCTTGTCTCCTAGAAGCTTCCCACAGTCCCTACCACATGGCCCTCTATTTAGGCAGCATACAACAGCTTAAATATTCAAAGCAAGCTAGAAAACAAGACACAACCTTCTAGCAATACAAAAATTTTTAAATGAAACATAATCACAGGATAACATCACATACACTTGTCATGGTCTACTAGATGGAAGCTACTCACAGGTTCTACTCACACTCTAGGTGTACAGATTACACAAGGTATGAACACCTAGGAGGCAGAGATCATGGGACTGCCTTAGAGTGTGTTTGCTATATATGCTATAAACATTTTTGTTCAAAAAAGAGAAAAATGGTAGGCCAACAGAGTCACTGGTTCATAGCAATTCCAAATCCAGCTGGAAAAATATTGCAAAGTCAATTATTAGGGCTCATGGCCTGGGAATAATTCCATTACTTTCAGCTCCACGCTATGCATTTTCAGTTTTGCACTCAGTCATTTCTTTGTCATGAGAGGTAAGACATGCATACAGCTGAGTGGTTTTCTTATCCTTCTTCCTGCCAGTAGAATTTTGGACTCAAATGGCATCATTTTTATATTGCCTATTTTATACTAAGTCCCTTTCAGTTCAAGCCAGGAGCATTTATGCTGAATATAATTTTCTCAAAAACCTCATAGGCATCCTACTCATGAGTGTTCATGGCATTACAGAAAAGCCATGTCGATGCATCTCTAAGTTTGAAACAATAATTCAAATATAAAGCCAAGAAATTTCATAGACTTCATTTTCACATGGGTCCATGGCCTGAGTTAACTTGGATAATCAGATGTTAGATTACATGGATGTATCCATGTGTTCACCCACAGTGCCAAACTACTACCCTAAAGGGTAACTAGCCAGAAGGATATGGACTAACAAGCACTTCTAGTTATTATATACATATATGGAGAAATAGAAATACTGAT
This sequence comes from Pithecia hirsuta, assembly GCA_963573645.1. Lineage (NCBI taxonomy): Eukaryota > Metazoa > Chordata > Mammalia > Primates > Pitheciidae > Pithecia > Pithecia hirsuta. The sequence continues at coordinate 10,664 of CAUYLZ010104960.1, forward strand.
GATGTCTTGCATACTGGCAATATGTAAATTTGTTCAGTTTGATTTGTAGAATCATCTATTCCTAGTCATATTCAATTGTGTTTATGATTAGAGTGAGGCCAATCTTGGTCACAGGAGGAGAGATAACTACACGTCCAGAGTTTTACAGGTTTATTATCAGTGACTTTGGCATTATAATCTAGTGATGAAATTTGGATCAAGATTTGAAACTGTCTTACAGAAAACTTAGAAAGAGAAGATAATCAAAATGTATACACTGAAATTTATCAGGTAGGAACAAGATGACAGAATAATTCACTTGGGGGAGCAAAGCCAATTGGAAATTAAAATTAGGTTTGCTTCTGTCAGGAATGATCTAATATGATTCCACCTGAAGGTAGAAATGCTACGAATCTTTTCCATTCTTTAATTGTAAGTTCTAAAAGGAAAGGGAAATCTTGAGAAAACAAAACAAAACAAAACAAAACAAAATTGTGTATGACTTGAGATATTTCCCACTCTCTCCTGTGGGCATTTAGTGCTATAAACTTCCTGCTAAACACTGCTTTAGCTGTGTCCCAGAGATTCTGGTGTGTTGTGTCTTTGTTCTCACTGGTTTCAAAGAACTTTATTTATTTTTGCCTTAGTTTCATTATTTACTCAGTAGTCATTCACGAGTAGGTTGTCCAGTTTCCATGTAGTTGTGTGGTTTTGAGTGAGTTTCTTAATCCTGAGTTCTAATTTGATTGCACTATGGTCTGAGACTGTTATGATTTCCATTCTTTTGCATTTGCTGATGAGTGTTTTACCTCCAATTACGTGGTCAATTTTAAAATAAGTGTGATGCGGTGCTAAGAAGAATGTATATTCTGCTGATTTGGGGTAGAGAGTTCTGTAGAGATCTATTAGGTCCGCTTGGTTCAGAACTGAGTTCAAGTCCTGGATATCCTTATTAGTTTTCTGTCTCATTGATCTGTCTAATATTGACAGTGGAGTGTTAAAGTCTCCCACTATTATTGTGTGGGAGTCTAAGTCTCTTTGTAGATCTCTAAGAACTTGCCTTATGAATCTGGGTGCTCCTGTATTGGGTGCTTATATATTTAGGATAGTTAGCTTTTCTTGTTGAATTGATCTCTTTACCATTACATAGTACCCTTCTTCATTATCTTTTATCTTTGTTGGTTTAAAGTCTGTTTTATCAGAAACTAGGATTGAAATTCCTGATTTTTTTTTTTTCTTTCTATTTGTTTGGTAAATAGTCCTCCATCCCTTTATTTTGAGCCTATGTGTCTTTGCATGTGAAATGGGTCACCTGAATGCAGCACACCAATGGGTCTTGACTTTTTATTAAAGGTGCCAGTCTGTGTCTTTTAATTGGGGCATTTAGCCCATTTACATTTAAGGTTAATATTGTTATGTGTGAATCTGATCCCGTCATTATGACGCTAGCTGGTTATTATGCCTGTTAGTTGATGCAGTTTCTTCATAGTGTCGATGGTCTTTACAATTTGGTAAGTTTTTGCAGTGGCTGATACCAGTTTTCCCTTTCCATATTTAGTGGTTCCTTCAGGAGCTCTTGTAACAGGCATGGTGGTGAGAAAATCTCTCAGCATTTGCTTATCTGTAAAGTATTTTATTTCTTTTTGCTTTTGAAGCTTAGTTTGGCTGGATATGAAATTCTGGGTTGAACATTCTTTTAAGAATGTTGAATGTTGGTCCCCACTCTTTTCTGGCCTGTAGGGTTTCTGCAAAGAGATCTGCTGTTAGTCTGATGGGCTTCCCTTTGTGGGTAACCAGACCTTTATGGCTGCCCTTAACATTTTTCCTTCATTTCAACCTTGGTGAATATGATGATTATGTGTCTTGGGGTTGCTGTTTTCAAGGAGTATCTTAGTGGTATTCTCTGTATCCTGAATTTGAATGTTGGACCTGAATGAACTTACATTTGTACTGATATAAAATTTTATCAACCTGTTGAAAATGCATAGGTATTTAAAATGTATTAATAATAACTGTGAATAACTATTCAATTCCTTGAAAACCAATTTCTTAATACACCAGGTTAATATAATATATATAGGTTAACAATTTCTAATGTACTCATACAAACTACTAGCCTACAAAACCTACGTCTGTTTATGCATTTCTTTTTTTTTAATTGCATTTTAGGTTTTGGGATACATATGAAGAACATGTAAGACTGTTGCATAGGTACACACAAGGCAGTGTGATTTGCTGCCTTCTTCCCCATCACCTATATCTGGCATTTCTCCCCATGTTACCCCTCCCCAATCTCCCCAAACCCCACTGTCCCTTCCCTATTTCTTCCCCCTACAGACCCCAGTGTGTGATGCTCCGCTCCCTGTGTCCATGTGTTCTCATTGTTCAACACCTGCCTATGAGTAAGAACATGCAGTGTTTGATTTTCTGTTCTTGTGTCAGTTTGCTGAGAATGATGGTTTCCAGGTTCATCTATGTCCCTACAAATGACACAAACTCATAGATTTTATGGCTGCTTAGTATTCCATGGTGTATATGTGCCACATTTTCCCTGTCCAGTCTATCATCGATGGGCATTTGGGTTGGTTCCAAGTCTTTGCTATTATAAACAGTGTCACAATGAACATTCATGTGCATGTGTCCTTATAACAGAATAATTTATAGTCCTTTGTATATATACCCAGTAATGGGATTGCTGGGTCAAATGGAATTTCGATTTCTAGGTACTTGAGGAATCACCACACTGTCTTCCACAATGGTTGAACTACTTTACACTCTCACCAACAGTGTAAAACTGTTCTTATTTCTCCACATCCTCTCCAGCATCTGTTGTCTCCCAATTTTTTAATGATCATCATTCTAACTGGTGTGAGATGGTATCTCAATTTAGTTTTGATTTGCATTTCTCTAATGACCAGTGATGATGAGCATTTTTTCATGTGTTTGTTGGCCTCATATATGTCTTCTTTTGAAAAGTGTCTGTTCATATCCTTCACCCACATTCAAATGGGCTTGCATGTTTCTTTCTGGTAAATCTGTTTTAGTTCTTTGTAGATTCTGGATGTTAGCCCTTTGTCAGATGGGTAGATTGCAAAAACTTTTTCCCATTCTGTTGGTTGCTGGTTCACTCTAATGGCTGTTTCTTTTGCTGTACAGAAGCTGTGGAGTTTGATTAGGTCTCATTTCTCTATTTTGGCTTTTGTTGCCAATGCTTTTGGTGTTTTGGTCATGAAGTCCTTGCCTATACCTATATCCTGAATGGTTTTGCCTAGGTTTTCTTCTAGGGTTTTTATGGTGTTAGGTCTTATGTTTAAATCTTTAATCCATCTGGAGTTAATTTTAGTGTAAGGTGTTGGGAAGGGGTTCAGTTTCTGCTTTCTGCACATGGCTAGCCAGTTTTCCCAACACCATTTATTGAACAGGGAATCCTTTCCCCATTGTTTTTCTCAGGCCTGTCAAAGATCAGATGGTTGTAGATGTGTGGCATTGCCTCCAAGGCCTCTGTTCTGTTCCATTGGTCTATATCTCTGTTTTGGTAACAGTACCATGCTGTTTTGATTACTGTAGCCCTGTAGTGTAGTTTGAAGTCAGGTATTGTGATGCCTCCAGCTTTGTTCTTTTTGCTTAGAATTGACTTGGCTATGTGGGCTCTCTTGTGGTTCCATATGAAGCTTAAAGTGGTTTTTTCCAGTTCTGTGAAGAAGGTCATTGGTAGCTTGATGGGGATAATGTTGAATCTGTAAATTACTTTGGGCATATGGTCATTTTCACTATATTGATTCTTCCTAATCATGAGCATGGAATGTTTCTCCATCTGTTTGTGCCCTCTCTTATTTTGTTGAGCAGTGGTTTGTAGTTCTCCTTGAAGAGGTCCTTTATATTCTTTGTTAGTTGTATTCCTAGGTATTTTATTTTCTTTGTAGCAATTGTGAATAGCAGTTCATTCTTGCTTCGGCTCTCCTTAAGTCTGTTATTGGTGTATAGGAATGCTTGTAATTTTTGCACATTGATTTTGTATCCTGAGACTTTGCTGAACTTGCTTATCAGTTTCAGGAAATTTTGGGCTGAGACAGTGGGGTCTTCTAAATACACAATCATGTCATCTGCAAATAGAGACAATTTGACTTCTTCCTTTCCTAGTGGAATACCCTTTATTTCTTTTTCTTGCCTGACTTCTCTGGCCAGAACTTCCAACACTATATTGAATAGGAGTGGTGAGAGAGGGCAACCTTGTCTAATGCCAGATTTCAAAGGGAATGCTTCCAGTTTTTGCCCATTCAGTATGATACTGGCTGTAGGTTTGTTGTAAATAGCTTTTATTATTTTGAGATACGTTCCATCAATACCTAGCTTATTGAGGGTTTTTAGCATAAAGGGCTGTTGAATTTTGTCAAAGGCCTTCTCTGCATCTATTGAGATAATCATGTGGTTTTTGTTTTTTGTTCTATTTATGTGGTGAATTATGTTTATAGACTTGTATATGCTGAACCAGCCTTGCATCCCCGGGATGAAGCCTACTTGATCATGATGGATAAGCTTTTTGATGTGCTATTGTAATTGGATTGTCAGTATTTTATTGAAGATTTTTACATCTATGTTCATCATGGATATTGGCCTGAAGTTTTCTTTTCTTGTTGAGTCTCTGCTGGGTTTTAGTATCAGGATGATGTTGGTTTCATAAAATGATTTGGGAAGGATTCCCTCTTTTTGGATTGTTTGGAATCGTTTCAGAAGGAATGGTACCAGGTCCTCTTTGTATGTCTGGTAGAATTCGGCTGTGAACCCATCTGGACCTGGGATTTTTTTGGGTGGTAGGCTATTAATTGCTGCCTCAACTTCAGTCTTTGTTATTGGTCTATGCAGGGTTTCGACTTCTTCCTGGTTTAGGCTTGAGAGGATGCAAGTGTCCAGAAATTTATTCATTTCTTCCAGGTTTACTAGTTTATGTGCATAGAGTTGTTTATAATAATCTCTGATGATGGTTTGTATTTTTGTGGAATCTGTGGTGATATCCCCTTTATCATTTTTTATTGCATCTATTTGATTATTCTCTCTTTTCTTTTTTATTAATCTGGCTAGGGGTCTATTTTGTTGATCTTTTCAAGAAACCAGCTTCTGGATTTATTGATTTTTTGAAGGGTTTTTTGTGTCTCTATCTCCTTCAGTTCTGCTCTGACCTTAGTTATTTCTTGTCTTCTGCTAGGATTTTTTTGGGATCTTGCTCCACTAGCTCTTTCAATTTTGATTATAGGATGTCGATTTTAGATCTTTCCTTGCTTCTCATGTGGGCATTTATTGCTATATATTTTCCTCTAGACACT
>CAUYLZ010104961.1:0-63639 GCA_963573645.1 Pithecia hirsuta
AAGAAATGAATAGTTTCCATATAAAGTACTTTGAGGTGCCCATATTTAATTAGCATATGTCTAGCTTTACAACTGCTGTCCTGCTACTAGAAATCATAACCCTAGAGTGCTACTCATTTAAAATTTTTGGCCATTGCTTTAAACAACCTTAAATACTGTGTATGTACTATTGTACTATTGGAAAGTGTACTGTCACAATGGATGAACAACTGCTATTTTAAAGGTTTTATTGTAAACAGATGGGGAGAGGCTCCAGGAATTATAGGAATTTAATCCACTTGAGGAATTCTCCTGTTTCATAGCCTCCTGGCCTACGGCCTATACTTACCCGAACCCTGGGTGGAATACAGTCTCCTTGTTGGTTTAAACCAGCTCTTGACAGACTCCCATCAATTTATAGATGAAATTCAGTGGACTTTTCTCAGGACCATGCTAAAATCTCCACCTTGGGAGGAGCTATAGCATCATTATCATAACATGCAACCTGTGTGCTGGCATGAGGACCCTCTATGTTTCTGCCACTGGGACCCCTCCTCTACATGTGATGATGCACCTATTCCCCTCTCCAGCACCCCATAAAACTCTCCTGTCACTTTTCTTTAAGGAGGCACTGCTCTGGAGGATACTCTGTGTCCTGCTTACTTGAGCAAAGGATTAAAACTTCTATTGATCAAAACTTATGTTCTCTGGGACAGTTATTTGTTCCTTGCCAGGAAAATAACCCCTGGCATTTTTCAGGTTTCACTGTGGTCTCTAAAGTTCTAATTTAAAGGAAGAAGACATGTTATAGAGAAGCTAGGGGCACCTTGATTGAAGGATGGAAGTACCAGCATGAGAAATGGAATGACACAGTTATAATTAATTCATTCACCCAACAAATATAGTTTGTTAGGTATAATTTACACTATGAATATCAAGTTAGACATGGCCCTTTTCATCAAATAGAGAAGAAAGACAAAGAATAATTCTCAAGGAAGTGTGAAGAATGCTATGATTGTTATAACAATGGATAATGATAGAAGCACTCATCAAAAAAACTTACATTTGATAAGAAAAAGCTTCTTGGAAGCAGGGACAACCACAGGAATACTGAATGCATAAATGTATACAAGTCAGATAGGACAGGATTGGATTTAGAATTTCCGGGCACAGCACACTGAATTTGACAGGGCCTAGTGGTGAGATAAAATGTAATATTCAAATAACTAAAACCTAAAGACTTTTCAGCATGGCTGAGGCAGGAAATGTAAATAGAGAGTGGCATAAGAGCTAGACAGGGAGGTAGGGGCTAGACTTGGAAGATCCCCTGAGCCAGTCAGGAGATGTTTATGCCATCATAGCAGAACGTCACTGTCCAGCTTTAAGCATGAGTGTGGCATTTCCCCCTTTGTGTCTTAGAAGAACTAACCATTTGGCCATTTGTGGACTCTCATGAGGAAGACAATGCTCATCAACAAAGGGACTAGTTAGTGAGGGATGGTTGTTTATTAAATGATAAAGAGGAAATGAGAAAGGACAGAATGTTTTATTCTCAATAAGATGTATTTAAGAGGTCTGAATGACAGCACTGGTGACTAAATGAATAGGCATAGTTGCAATAATGGAGAGGGAAAGTCAGTATCTACCCCATTTTTCTGACCTGAAAACCTGTGGGCAAGGAAATGTTTCTATGTGATTGGTAAAGATAGAAAAAAAAGGAGCAGTGCATATGGGTGGAGAAGAAGATATGCTCATGATGAGTTAACCTGCTTTTGAAATACCCAAGTGCAGACACAGGTAGCTGGCTGTTTAAGAAAGGAGCTATAGAGCTGAAAGCCATCAGCATAGAAATCCTACTAGAGTACACAGAAATGAATAGATTCTCCAGACAAAAAGTGTAATTGAGAAAATAGTGGCAACTGTCTTCTAAGACTTGTAAGACAGGAAGAAAACAAGAAATCTTCCTAAAAAAACAACACTGAGACTGGGTGTGGTGGCTCACACCTGTAATCCCAGCACGTTGGGAGGCCGAGGCAGGTAGATCACAAGGTCAGGAGTTTGAGACCAACCTGGCAAAGATGGCGAAACCTCGTCTCTATTAAAAATACAAAAATTAGCAGAGTGTGGTGGAGGGCACCTGTAATCCCAGATACTTGGAAGGCTAAGGCAGGAGAATTGCTTGAACCCAGGAGGTGGAGCCTGCAGTGAACGAAGATCGCACCACTGCACTCTAGCCTGGGTGAAGGAGCAAGACTCTGTCTCAAAATAATAATAATAAAGAGAAAATACTGAGATAGAAAAATCAAAGAAGGAAAACCAAGGCAGTGGGCTGTTATGATTGCTATTAGTGCATTTTACGAAGGAGGAAGGATTCAACTGTTGTATACACTTTTAAAAAGTCTCAATAAGGTGTGAAATGCCCTGGGTATTATTTGTAAATACGTCATGAGTAATTCTCCTGAAAGGAGTTTTTAATAAAGTGGCAAATGTGAAAGTCACATTGCAGAAAGTTTTACAGAGTAAATTTAATCTGGATAAGGAGAGAAGATAAAAACAAACAATGTCCATAGTTTGACCATGGCGTATATATAGGTGGGGTTCTCTATAAGCAGGTTCTGAGGAGAAGCTCACTGGGACATTTTTTAGGGAGTGTCCTTGGTAGAACACCTGTGGAAAAAAGGATGAGAGAGAGAATAATTGGGCAGAAGGAAAAGTGGAACTATGATGTAGTGCTGACTACAACTTTGACCAAATCCACAGGCAGCCTTTTAGTTAAAATGGCCCACTATTTGGCTTAAATGGCTGGCATTTTATGCCCTTGCCTTAATGGGTCATTAGTTGTAGGTTGTCTCAGGATAGGGGTGATTTTGGAAATGTTGTTACTACTCTGCAGTTGAGGCAACCCCTGAGGGGTTGTTGACAGCACTTTCAGCAGTTAGAAAGTAAGTGCTCCTTGATGGGGATCTGTGTGGCTCATAGGTTTGTCATCAGAGTTCACCTTTAGCATTGTTTGATTCTACTTCTTAGGGAGCAGACCCTATAGGTTTCTGGTGGGCCTCTTTTCCTTGGAGAAACATTTTAAAAGGAAAGTAAGTGGGGCAATCTGTAGCCTGTCAGCTTATTTTGAGATCACAGCTGATATTTATCTCCCTTATTACTCAATACAGATTCTTCTAGCTTTAGCTGGTAGCTCAATTCCTTCTCAGTGGCTTACCTGATGATGTGACCCAGATCCCCAGACATCTTACACTCTGCTCATCATGACCTTTTTAGGCCAGGGCAGTGCACATATCCATTTGTGGTCAAAATTGGACAGGAGAGTAGCAGGAGCTGCCCCAGTAGACCATTTGGGTGCCTGGTATTTGTCTCCACATTAAGTGTGCAAAAACAGTCCTATCTGCATAGAGATAATGACTGATTTTCGTGACTTCAGATTCTTTACCACAAGTGCAAGGAGGCAGCTATAGTTTATAGTTTAATAAGACTCCGAATATGTTCCCTGTGGGAAGTGTTCTCCCCTTGGGGAGCTAGACTTCTAACCATTCAGAGCCTGGAGTTGTGGAAATGGTTAAAGTGAAAGAGTCCCAGTGGATGATTGAGAGTGACGATTAACAGGGCTACTGCTGTGTTCCCTCTTGTTTCCTGAACCTGATTCTTCCTACTGGAGGAAATAAACCATATGAAATTGATTGCTTCTAAGTACATGTTGAATCAGTTGTATGTCACACATCCTCATAAAATATCTCTTCCAGGTTTCTATTTTAGCTGTATCTTTACCAGGTGTTTCTAAAACTCTATCAGTCTGGCAACTTCTAGATCATGGCCCCTTTCCCACACATTCTTTGCAGCAAGGTGTTCTTCTGGTCTGATGCAATGTTAGGTGGTAACTTTTGCCAGTTTATTAAATACTTGGGAAAACCATCAGCTAATGATGCTGGCTAGGTCTTCAAGGCAGGAAAGACAAACCTTTAGTCCAAATATATATTTACTCCTATCAGAATGAATTACTGATCCTTCTAGGGTAGAAGGAATATAATGTGGTCAACTTGTCACCAGGAGACTGGATGGTCTCTTACAGTAATTAAACCAAATCAGGGCTCAGCCTTGGTCTCCGCTTCTAATAGGTTAAAAATCCAGCCTGAAAAGGCAAGCACATCCTACAAGATACATTCAGAGTCTCTATGTCTGCTACCACAGATGCTTTGTTTATGTATCATGGTGCCAGCACAGCATTGGGCAGCCAACATAAAGGCTGACTGGTAACAGCAAGCTGATTCATTTTACAGAATTTTTCGTTTAATGCCTCTTCCCTGATGACTGTTATTCAATGGACACTCACATATGATACAAAGATTTTTATGCTTGTTACCCACTCCCATTCCATTCCATTCCATTTATTGTTGTGTCTCTGGACCCAAACTGCCTTGTTCCCAATCTTCTGATCTTCTTCCTTCCAGGAGGCCTCTGAGGAAAAAGCCTGTTCACTAGCAACTGCAGAAGAGGCCATAAATATCCTAATGTAATGCAGCTTTTCTGTCTACACAATGCGGATGATCAGGTTTCTGGCACGCATCTCTAATTATTGGGAAGATTTTACCCTCACCATCCTAGTGTTAGGCTGTAATGCAGCTGCAGTCCATTTTCTGCTTAAAGCCATGCACTGAAATGACACATCCATAGACCAAGCTACTCTTCTGTCAGCTGGTTGCAGTGATTGCCCACAGATGACCGCAGGTGCAGGCTAAGAGACGCACTGGCTCAACTATAGAGGCTGCTATGAGGGTCAAAGCTACCTGCTCATGCAGCTTGCTAGTGTCTCTGGTCATGCTTGTGCTTGATTCTTCATGTAACTCTCATGTTTATAAAACATTGGTCTCATTTCACTCTACTTTACAGACTGGTGGACCTGGCAGAATCTAGCTCATGTTAAAGATAAACAAATGCAATATTATTTAAAGCACTGGAAATGGCCGGACATGGTGTAATCCTAGCACTTTGGGAAGCTTAGGCAGGAGGATGACTTAAGGTCAGGAGTTCGAGATGAACCTGGCCAACATAGTGAAACCCTGTTTCTACTAAAAAATACAAAAGTTAGCCAGGCGTGGTGGCACGTGCCTGTACTCCCAGCTACTCTGGAGGCTGAGGCAGAGGAATCGCTTGAACCCAGGAGGCAGAGGTTGTAGTGAGCTGAAATAGTGCCACTGCACTTCAGCTTGGGTGACAGAGCAAGACTCTGTCTCTAAATAAATAAATAAATAAATAAATAAATAAGGCCCTGGAAAGTAACTTGACAGTAGGGGAAAGAGCTCATTCTGATTTGCACAGAGGTGACTGGACGTTTCATAGAGAGAATGGGAAAATTGGAAGAGAGAACAAGGAGACTCAAGTGAAAAATTATACAGCATTTGTCAGTGTAAATGTGATTTGGCCAGCCATGTCTGCTAGCTGGCAATGATAAAAGTTAGGATTCTATTCTCTCATACTGACTGGGAGACAGAGACCCTATCCTTCCTGGAGATTGTATTTTAAAGGAGTGGCTTTTCAGCTCCTTGAGAAAAATATTCGTGAGTTATAGAAATATATATACACATTTCAATGGGGCAGAGAAAGAATTACTAATCATTGTAAGCTGTTCAAGTGAATGCTCTAAGAAAGGGAGGTCACAGGTCTACTATCAGGTAGACCCATCATTAGAATAGATGGTAAATTATTTTTTGCTGCCCTGATATTTTCTACACAGAAATTCAAAATGGGGCTGGTTGTCCCAGCAATGCATGGCTGAACTGCTAGAAGCAATGTTTAAGTTTGGTCAAGTCTCAAAGCTTAGGACTTTGATTGGAGTGCTGTTCTGAGAGCTTTTGCAGTTCTTACTCATGATTTGTAGTTTGGGGCATGTGGGGAATTGGGGACCTATGGTCCGGTCCTCTGTTTCCACAACCCAACAGAATTCCAAGAGTTATTTCTGAAAAGGTGACTATGAATGAAGTTATGCTCCTGAAGATGGTATAACCTCACTCCACAACATTAGGGAGTTCTGTGTTCTGTCTTGGAAGTTTCCATAAATTCTACACTATAACTTTTCAATCTCTTTTGCTTTTAAATCCAAAGTATCTGCTGTGTCAAATACCACAAATGGCAAGGCAGCAGGCAGTTTAGCCTGGATCTGCAGGACCTGGTGCTGAGCCACACAGAAAAAGTTGGTAGTCTTTGTTTCTGGAACATGGATTGAAACTGTATTTCCATGTGTGGAAGAAACAAAATGTTCCAACATGCCCCATAACCTGATGAAGCATAGAAGGAATTATCATTTTTTCTTTACATGAAGAAATATAAGATGCAATATAATATACATTGTTCTTTATTTTGGATGGCATGTTCATTCTTCTGACCATTGGACACCTAAAATATTTCTTAACATGAGAGACCTCTGCAATTTCTTGAAGCTTATCTTTTACCCTCCAGGATGCATATCCTTACCAATTCATTTAATAAAATAAATTCTTCTTGATCATCTAGTCCAATTAGCATGATATGTCTGCAATAATGCATGAATGTAATACCCAGATGGTCCATTTATCTTTGGACTTCTTATGACAGAGAACACAAGAGTTCATATAGCCCTGGCCAAGAACATCCATACTTGGTGACTGTGAACTTTTGGATTCCATATCCCAGTAATAATTAAGTGCATACACATACATATACACACATCATCATCATCACCATCATCATAATCCAAAGCTATAATCATTTATCATGTAGCTGAGTCTGAGGTAATGAGCCCTTGCAAAGATAGCACATCTGACACAGCAGCTGCAGTGGTCTATTTTCATTCTTGAGAAACTATCTCATTTCTGTGGTTGCCACGCAGGGAGTTAAATAGAGATCTGACAGGGGCTACATTCCTTGCAATCTATAGAACTTTACATGACACTAATTCTGTCCCCATTCCCAGAATTTTTTGATTTAGCCTCTTGTCTGGTGGAGGGAAGTTGTCCTAATCAGTTTTCTGCTACTATAACAGACCATCACAGATGGGATAATTTATAATAAATATAAATTTGTTTGGCTGGCTCTGGAGACTGGAAGTCCAAGAGCCTGGAGCCAACATTGAGTAAGAGTCATCCCATGGGGAAGGCATCACATGGCAAGGACGCACATGTGTGAGTACAGGCAAGAGAGAGAGAAAGAGAGAGAGAGAGAGAAAGGAGAGAGAGAGAGAAAGGAGAGAGAGAAAGAATGAGAGATGGAGAGAGAGAAAATCAGGCCAAATTCACCATTTATCAGGAGCCCACTCCCATGATAATGGGCTTGATTCATTCATGAGGGCTTTGCTCCTGACCTAATCACCTCTTATAAACCCTGCCCCCCAATTTTATTACATTGGAAATTAAATTTTAACATGAGTTTTGGCAGGAACGTTTAAACCATCACTGAAGTGTGGTTTCAGATGCTTCCACTTAACTACCTGCACTTTTATATCCCCTACCCTGGAAGTCAAGGAGTCCATGTAAGGTTAAGGCAACTACCAAATGTGTCTATTGCAATTATGCATCTGAAGACCAAGAAAGTATTCCTGCATGACTCTCCAGATCTAGTGGACCCATCAGGAATCAGACCTTGGCTAGCACTATATATTTATTACCTGATCCCCATATCACCCTCAAGGGGTCATGGTAGCATTTCAGTTCTCATGTATCAATGTCTCCCCAGACCCTGTGCATGTCATTCTTGAAAATTCTTGGGAATTCCCCTTAACACCATGTACAGTTATCTGGAATATATGGCTATAGACTCATTCTGGAGAGGATGGAGAGAATTACTAGCATGTGCACTTACCATTGGTCTTTCAGGGCTTACTTCATGAATAATGACCTCCTCTTCAAACAATATACTTTGGACCAAGAACTGGCTTAGTTCTGAAAGCAGCCAGCGGTATAATGTGTTATTGGTGTACTAAGTTGAATAGTGTTTGCTCCAAAGTTAACGCCCATCTAAAACCTCAGAATGTATCCTAAGAAAATAGTCTTTGAAGAAGTTTTTAGTTAAGATGAGGTCATAATGAGTTAGGGTGGGCCCTAATCCAATGACTGATGTCTTTTTAAGAAGGTAAGACTATGGAAATATACACAGAGAGGAAAGTCACCTGAAGATGGAGGCAGAGATGAATGTGTCTATAAGCCAGGGAATGCTAAGTTGCCTCTAAAATCAGAAGCCAGGAGAGAGGCATAGAACAGATTCTGTCTTAGAACCTCCAGGAAGAATCAAGCTTGCTTTGCTTTTTAAACTTCTGGCCTCTGAAACTAGGAGATAAATAAATTTCTGTTTTTTTTAAGCCAGCCAGTTGATGGAAAATTGTGGCAGCTCTTGGAACATCATGTAACTGGTGACTGCCTTTAATTCCTTAATATTCTGCCTTTTATTCTTCTCATGGTGCAAGTTGAGAACCACCTTTGTTGCCTGACCATATATTTTTACACTGATAAAGTTGTACTTCATTATCTGTGTGTTAGGACACTGTAGCTGCTACTCAAACCTTACTGTTCATTACAACAATTGAAAACACCTGGCTCTTGGCCGTCACGCACTGCCACATAGTCTCTATTTTCTCAAGATAATGCTAACCCATGGATGTCAAAGAGGCAAGCGCTACAACAAAATTTCGCCATCAGCCCTGGTTCACAGATGAGAGGCTCCAGAGAGTATTTCAATGATGCTGGTGCCCTTATCACCAGGATATTGTCTATGGCCTTGGTAAATGTTCTAAACCGCAGAACTTCTCATTGCATTTGATTCACTACTTGGTAGGTGTTCAGCTTTACTTAGTTCATTTGCTCCAACGTGACTCCTTTCTTGAGTCAGTTCCTTCCTGCACTATCTGCTTTGTCAATTCTGTCAGGTCCACCTCACTTAACATGGACCATAATTTTCTTCATGTTTCTGGGAGCAATTCTTGTAGGGAAACAAACAAAAAAATGAAAAACACACAGAGAAAGCAAAAATACTCCTGCCTTAGTGAGTATAGCCTTTTTTTAGAAATAGATTTTGCTGAAAGTAGATCCTGGACAAGTCCTCAGTTTTTTTTATCCTCTCACTGCAGGTGAGACTTTCCTTGTATGCTACTAAGGTGGCCTTCTGTTTTTTACATGCAGCTTTGAATTTTCTGTTAGTATTTTGAGATTTTATTTATAGTTTCCTAGCTCTTCAACAGAAATTAGCAAAATCAACCAAATACCATCATTTTTATTGTCATGCTTTCTCCATTAGCTTGTGTATTCCCTTTTATATACCATTACAGTTCAACACCAGTGAGATTTTAACAGTTAGCTAGTTACCTGGGTGAAGAGTTACCTATGTTCTCTTACATTGCCAGTCATGTTATTGCTTATCTCAAGCCATACCTCTCACCAACCCTCATAATTTGGAGTCTCTAGGAAACAGACCTGAAACAGAATTTAGCATGCAGGACAATTATTAGGGAATGCCCTTGGTATCAAGAGCTGTGGAGAATGGAGAAGTGGAGCTGTGATATGCGATTTGTCAGAGCCCAGACCAACCCTACATGGAACTCTGGAGCTAAAATGACCCTTAAGGGTTATCATACTTTGGGCCACAATGACTGTGCCTTCATCAATTTGATACACTGCAGAAAGATTGTAACCTTTGAGTAAGAAGTCTCTCTTGCAGCTGAGGCAATTCCTAACAAGTCTAAGCTAGTATTCTGAAATTAGCAAACTGTCTTTTTTTTTATTTTTTTATTTTTTTATTTATTTTTTATTTTTTATTTTATTTTATTTTTTTTTTTGAGATAGAGTCTCTCTCTTGTTGCCCAGGCTGGAGTGCAATGGCATGATCTCGGCTCACCACAAACTCTACCTCCCGCGTCCAAGCAATTCTCCTGCCTCAGCCTGCAGAGTAGCTGGAATTACAGGCACCCATCACCACACCCAGCTATGTTTTTGTATTTTTAGTAGAGACGGGGTTTCCCTATATTGGTCAGGCTAGTCTCCAACTCCTGACTTCAGGTGAGCCACCTGCCTCAGCCTCCCAAAGTGCTGGGATTACAGGCATGAGCCACCGTGCCGGGCCCCAAACTGTCTTTTAAGAGCTACTACTACCAGTGCTTTGAATAACACTGGCATACACTAACTTATTTCCCTGACCAGATTATAATTTCTATGAGAGCAGAATGAGTATATGATTATACTTTGTAATGTATCTCTCACACCTATTAGTGCATATGACACATAATAGATGTCTTACAGTTTTTGAATGAAATAATACATGAACAGAAAGTTACACTATTAGGGGTGTGATATGGTTTGAATCTGTGTCCCCGCCCAAATCTCAAGTTGAATTGTATCCGCAGTGTTGGAGGTGGGGCCTGGTGGGAGGTGACTGGATCATGGTTTAGCAGCATCCCCTTGGTGCTGTTCTCATGATAGAGTTCTCATGAGATCTGGTTGTTTCAAAGTGCGTGGCACCTCTGTGCTCCCCTAGTTTCTTCTGTAGCCATGTAAAATGTGCCTGCTTCCCATGATTTGCCTTCCACCATGATTGTATGTTTCCTGAGGCCTCCCCAGAAGCAGAAGCTCCTATGCTTCCTGTACAGCCTGTAGAACCATGAGCTAATTAAACCTTTCTTTATAAATTACCCAGTCTCGGGTATTTCTTTACAGCAGTGTGAGAACAGACTAACACAGGGTAATAAGAGGAAAGGGAAGCTTTGCAGCAGGAAGTGTTGCTTGGAAGTAGATTGCTTGAGATATGTATCAAGATGACAAACAGACTATCTTGACAAGAAACTAATAGATTCTATTAAAGGAAAAATGGGTAGTTAACTTCATTTATTCATTTAATTTGGGAAGACTTTGAGGTTTAGAGAAATTAAACTTTTCCCAAGGTCACACAGTGAATAAGGGGCAACATAAGGAGTGTCAGAGCTGTCAGACAAAAGATTCTTACCTCTTAACTAAATGGGTCAGTAGAAAGATCACAGAGATGGTAATCAGGAAACCTGGTTGCTCTAATTTTCTCCCTACTGATCTATAGCCTAAGACAAGTTCATTATTAACTCTTGCCTCCATTCCTTCATCTGTCCTACCTCCTACTGATTGAATGAGACCCAAGAGTCACAGAAAAAGTTAGGATTATATTATACATACGGATAGCACTTTTGTCTGTGTTAGACTCAGTGCTGAAATCATTCTCTACTCATACGTAACTGGGCTCTTAAGTATCTTGAAGGTGACATGACTTCGTAAGACCTGCTTACTTCAAACTGGAGAGCAAATGGCAGCACATTTGTTTTAATATTTACATTTAAAATGGGTCAAAAATCAACTTTCCAGACTCATAGGATACCTAACATTCCTCTCCAGCCAGAGACAGCCCTGTCCCTATCATGGACCACGGAGGTGCACGTTTTGGGTCTAAGTCACCAGTTGGCATTCCTCAAACTCTTAATTTGAATTCTATTTCAAAACAAATTAACATCCTTTATCTTGAGCTGGGCTGTTTTAATCCTAGTACAGTCTAATGCAGTTAACCTTCAAATGGAAGGGTCAGAGTATACTATCTTTTCTTTCCAGGAGAACTTTTTTCTATATGTGAATTATCCACTTATCCCCCCAGGAAAGGCTATCATTCCAAGCAATGTAAAGAACGACATTTCTTCATACAGCATAAACTCTCTTGTTGCACCATTTACTTAACCAGTGACCGGCTCCTGGTTACTCAAGATATTTTTTTCCAGAATATACAGAAGGCATTCTTAAGACACTTTCTCTTTCACCTGCTTAGAGAAGGTGCTGACAAATTTAAATGTGAGTCATTTAGGTTCTACAATAATAGAAGTATTTTATTTCTGATTTGAGTTGCATATTTTTTTTGCCCATATCTTTTTATTTTTCAGGGAATAGGGGGTTATGACAATTCAGTTTTTCCATGAGGGAAAAATTGTGTCATTTAGAGTTTTGTGCTGCAAAATGAAACCAATCAATAATATTTTAAGCAGAAGTATGTTTAATATTGGAAAATAAGTGCTTATAAAATCACTGGCAGGGCTAGAGAAGTTGGAGTCAGGAGGATTCTACTAATACAACGTAGTCCAAGCATACACACTCTCACTCTGATCCAGGGATCAGAATACTACATAATCACAAATCCTCTCAACTCAAACAAAGCTAGTGGCTAAACAGTGAGTGCTTAATAAAACTACCACCATAGCTGGCTTTTGCCATTCAGGATTTTATGTCTTTTCTTTAAGAATAGAAATAAAATAATCCAAAAGGGATATTCCACTTCATATTCCTCCTAGGAATCTCATATACACACACACACACACACACACACACACACACATATACATGTATATATATACACACACACACATATATACACACACATATACATATATACACACACATATATACATATATATACACATATACGTATATATGTATACATACATATACACATATACATACATATATATACGTATATATATGTATATACATATATACGTATATATGTATATACATATATACGTATATATGTATATACATATATATATACATATATATATACACACACACACACACACACATACATATGTATATATATATGTATATGTAAACTTTCCTACACTGGTGTATCAGTCTGTTAGGGCTGTCTTAGAAAAATTCCATGGACTGAATGGCTTAAACAAAAGAAATTTTCTTACAGTTTAAAACATATGTATATATGTATGTATATATGTGTGTGTACATATATATTAAACTTTTATATATGTGTATATGTATGTATATATATGTGTGTATATGTGTATATACACACACACATATATATACACACATATACACATATGTGTGTATATATATGTGTGTGTGTGTGTATGTGTGTGTGTGTGTGTGTGTGTGTGTGTGTATATATATATATATATATATATGTATGTGGCAGAAACGAATTTACATGTGGAAAGCCAACTGAAAAAGAGGCCTGGAAAAGTAGCTGTTGGCATTTCTGTCTCTTCTTAACACAAAAGTTCGACAATTAAGGATATGGCATGAAGGCTAACTTTCCTTAAATTTATTTCCCTTAACCTTTGGAACTCTCCTTTTGGTAATTCAACATCTACACATACATTTATTCACTTACATTTCAAATAAAAAATTGAAATAAATTAGAACAAAACAAAATATTCTTATACCTTATGTAAGTCCTCTCCAAAAAAAGAATATGTTTTCAACTTACAAAAACCTATCCTCAAAGGAAGAACGCCAACAAGTCACCATATTAATCTTGGAGTTACATTTATTATTCTCTTTAAGTCACAATCTCATCTGAATTTGCTCTAATCTAAAGAATCAATTATGAAGATAATCACAGCCAACATGCCTTTTATAAGATATAAGGGAGAATGAAAAGGAAAATAAATACACGTGCCACAGAGCTGGAACAAACATGTGGATAGCCATTATATCTTTTTATTTAACTAGATACCAGACTATGGTTAGTGGTAATGGATTTCTTTCTCCACTATTCATTACATTTTTAATATTTCTCTTAGCCAGTACTGGAATTGTCTAATAAGCTATACTGGATGGGGTTACCCAAACCTTCATTTCTACTTGCTGTAAACCACTGTAAACTTTCCTACATTGGTGTATCAGTCTGTTAGGGCTGTCTTAGAAAAATTCCATGGACTGAGTGGCTTAAACAAAAGAAATTTTTTTACAGTTTAAAAGCTAGATGCCCAAGATCAAGGTGTCATCATGATGGTTTCTAAGGAGGCCTCTTTTCCTGGCATGTAGTCGCCTTCTTGCTGTGTCCTAACATGGCCGTTCCTCTGTTCACATTTAGAGAAAGAGAGAGATCTCTGGTGTCTCTTCCTCTTATTAGGACACAAGTTCTACAGGATTAGACCTTATGACCTCATTTAACCCTATTTCCCCTTCTAAAAGGGCCTATCTCCAAATACAGTCACATAGACGATCGGGGTTTCAACAAATACATTTTAGGTGCACAACTCTGTCCATAGCAATAGGATTTCCTGTTGGTCTATTTTACTCTTCAGTTTCCATTTTGTAGTAGTAATCCTATTTGCCTTGATAATAAAGGTCAGTAACTATAAAGTGGCTATAACTAGGAGTGTTACCTCACTGGCATAAAAGATGCAAAATAGTAAAGTGACATTTTAACTTCCAATTCAATTGACCCACTATTAATCTCCTGATGCAAAGCATTTATTCCTTGGAAACTAGGAATGCAAACTGAAAAAGTCCAAAGCCATCGGAAATGAAAGAATAATATTTATGACAATATAATTAGCTGTTATAGAGAGATGTGGCCCTTACGCTTTCAAACTTTGGTTACAAAAGGGAGCCACAAAAACACAGAACTCTGAGTTTTATACGTGGCTCTGAGTATATTCTGCATTCTGTGCAACAAGACCCAAAGACTGCAAGGAAGTGTCCTCCAACAGGTGACATAATTGTATCATCAGTACTTTATTACATTATACTATAAGGCTAATTATTTCAGAATGATAGGTCACAAGGAATCACTGCCTCAGCTCACCACTGCCTCAGTTCACCACTGCCTCAGTTCTTTACTGTTACACAAAATCTATGCTCCAAAACAATATTGTGTGGGATGCTGTAGAAGTGCACATGGATTTTTATTAGTTCTCAGATTGTTTTTCTGGCAAAAGCATATCAGCATGATGGGCAAACCTACATCCAGAATAATTGACTGTTTTAATGAGGACAAGTTGCTCTTCCTAACATACTGGAAGTGGTTTAATGAAATCAAACTAGTATTAGATCATTTACTAATATTCCTAAAAGATTGTGCTATGGTGGGGATCACCTTCAGTTCTGTTATGTAGGACTGAGTTTAACAGTAAGACAGACTAGATAAGCCTTGGGTTGAAAAGTCCCAATTTTTGCACCACATCCAACTTTCATCCCTGTCATACCAACTACTTATTTTATAGATAGGTTGACAAGCAGCAGGATGACTGATAGATGAATGACATCCAGAGAATGGATTATTTTTATTCACTGGATGAGGCTCTCTAGCAGGCACTATTTTGTAAGAATTTCTGTATAACAAATATTCTGAGATTCTGGTCCATATTGAACAGTCTATCCACACATGCTTATCAGTGCTTCCTGTCTTCATGCTTCTAACTCTATCCTTTCAAAATATTTGGCCATTTAGTCAAACTGTTAATGATAGCCAGTAGCTGAATGGTCTTCCATATCTCTAAAGGTTTTATTTTCAGGTAAAGTGAACTACAAGATATTTCGACCATTGTGAAGATTTTTCTTTCATGCAGAATCTTTCCTCTGTGGGGTTGTAAAGTTGGTCATCATATTTCATCTGATACTTGTATATTGTTTGAAACCACTTGTAAATTAAGTTTCCTGGGGAGTTAGTGGTGTGAGCTTATGGGGTTTATAGAGACAAGTGCATGTGTCAGGGTAAGATACATTAAATGTGTGAGCCACATGATTGTATAACTTATTCCTTCAGGGGTATCTCATACTAGGGGTCATATGAACCACTTCTACTTTGTCATGCAGTGCTTCAGTGAACAACAGTTTTATGGCTTTGTGTCTTAATGATCATCAAGTCAATGCGGTCATAATCACTTAGTGTCTCAACCTCTTAGGGGCTAGTAAGAAAGAAAATGTTTCTTGGGGAAAAAAAATAGTTATTTGCCTAAGAATGTTACAGACTGAACGTTTGTCCCCATAAAATTTATAGGTTGAAATACTAATCCCCAGTGTGATGATACCTGGAGATGGGGCCTCTATCAGGCAAGGTGGTGATGAGGGCTCTGCCTTCATAATGGGATTAGTGCCTTTATAATAAGAAACATAAAAGAGCTTGCTGCTTCTTTCTTTTTCTGCCATATGCAGATATAGAAAAACAATATCCCTCTGCAAATCAGGAAGAGAGTCCTCACTGGAAACCAAATTAGCTGGCACGCTGGCTTTGGACTTCCCAGTCTTAAGAGTTGTGTGAAATAACTGTCTGTTGTTTAAGCCACCCTGCCTATGGTAGTAATATTTTTGTTACAGCAATTCAAAGTGACTGAGACAGAGGGTGTGGCTTTGCTCTAAGTAACTAGGGACCTATATTCTGATTGCTTCAAAGAGGTTAACACATTTGCAGCATGAATTCTATTTCTATTGCATCTGTTAGGAAATAAGGTCAAAGTATCCAAGCTGGAAGACAAAAATGCCAGATAAATTCTCTCTTTTTGAGCCCAACAAAAATGCTATCAAGCGTATGTTTAACGTGGTAATGGGGTTGAAGAAAATAATCATGTGCAGGATATGTTGCCACTGAAATCTAACAGACTTTTGCTTCTGAAGTTTGGTTTTGCACTTTTGTAGAGAAATACGTTGAGCTCATACTTCTCCCTTAGTGGTGGAACGGGAAAGGGGCATCATTTTGATTTTCAATTTCAAAGAGAAATCATAGAGACATCTTGAACCCCCCGAATTTCACCACTGTTGCATGACATAAAATTTTGTAAAGATGTATCTCCCACCCTTTAGAATATAGCTGCCTTAACAAGAATCTAAAATCTATTTTGTTTTCTGTCTGTAACATCCTATTGCTGGTTGCAAAATTTATCACCATGCTATAATCTATGAAGGAGTCTAATAAGATGTCAGGACTCCAACAGAAGGAATTATTTCAGGAGTTTATATAGCTGAGAAATAAGGCATCAAAACTGTCCTGCTGTCCTGCTTTCCTTGCCAAGTGAAAAGTATTTAAGCTATTTTTATTGTTCTCTCTCTTTCTCTTTCTCTTCCCTCTGAAATAATTGCTGCATATAGCAAGCAAGGATTTATATTAATTTACTCTAGCATTAAAAACCAGATTGTATTTGAAGCCACAACTTTTATACAATTTTATTAAGATTGTTTGATGCTCTATCATCTGCCAAGCCCTAAATGATTTTTCTAGAGGACAATCAGTTATGTAAACAGTAAGGAATGTGATAGAAATTGCCACCCCTTAATCTTTTAATAGTTTTATGGTTTCCTTTCCATAGTTCTTTCAGGAGTCCAATGTTGTTTATCGTTAGTATTTTGGTAAGAATTTCATTTACAGAGGTTTACTCTTGGATAATCATATAATAAAATATGTTGCTCCAAAATTAAGAGAACAAATATAAGATTTTTCCAGTCGCCACATATGTCTCATGTTATTGTATATTCAAGAACTGGGGAAATACCCACAAGGTGTATTCTTATTACAACCTCCAGAATACATCATTAGTTCAGAACAAAACTTATGGCTTAGCCCCCGTAATGCCATATTCTTGCCATTGAAACAGAGTCATGTTTTGGGTCCCTCTGATTAATATTAGCTCAAAGACGATGTCCAGCAATCTCTGAAATCTCATCTTACTTTTCCTCAGTATCTAGTTACCCTCTACATTGCTTCAGATCCATTTACTGACATCCAGGAGGAATATTTGCAGTAATTTAACATGTGCAGCATCTATGGACCTCCGTCATTTACCTTCAGACTCTTCTTTATTAAAATGTCCTGGGTTGCAAATTTGCTGTTAACTGGCTACAGAAGTAACTCTCCAGCTCTCCATAAAATAGACTAAGATTAAGCTTCTCCTCTTTAGACCTAGAGTGTATTTTTTAAAAACTGTATTTTTAAAATTTGTATTATACAAATATTATAGCTTTTGAGGATGCTCATCAAACTGACCAAAGCCTCTGTGGATCAGAACATGAGGGTTAGAGCACTGGCCCAAATCATCTTGGGTAGTTAAACACCAACATGTGCCTTTTACCACTTTGGAGTTTACTAGAATGATCCATGTAGTAATAAAGTTGGAAACATCAGTTTGAACTCCTGTTTAGCTTAACATAGATACAGATGGTTACATATAGAAACATTTACAGATAAGGATATATGCAAGGGTTGATATCCACACATATAAATCTTTTTTAGCAAAGATAATCTAGAAGCATCAATATCCCAGTAGCAGTAAGCACACCTAGTGCTCAGACATTAGTTTCTAAACCCATTCTCTGACAAGAGGATCCTAAAGACTCCATAGAGAAATAAATGGTTATAGAATTTGGCAGAAAATGTACAAATTAGCCTGGAATATCTATAATTTCAGAAAATAAAGAAGTGATCAGAAGTAAAAATTGCAAAACAAAAACAAAAATACACATTAATGGGGCACAGGATTCAAAAGAAAGAGCTTTGAAAGACCAAAGCTGGAAAATCTGGGCAACATAATTAATGAGTGGTTTTAGAATTATAACCCAAAGTATAAATAAAATATATAAGCCCATAGTGATATAAATAAATTAATAAAAAATTTAAAGAGGGGAAAGAGAAAAATCTCTCATGCAAAGTCATTCCAAATAATTTATGTAGATATAAAACACCCTAAATGAGGTGGGACATGATTCTTCATTCCTTACCTATTAGGTACACATAGAGACTTAATTCCAAAGGGTACATACAATATGAAGGGAATGGAATATGGTCCATGGAGAAACCTAACAAACACTATCTCAGCCAAATGACCAAGGCCAACATTGGAAGTGGTAAGTCATGTTGATTATGTGTACTCTTGATATGACGCAATGAAAATGGCACTTCACATCTTTGATTTTCCTTCTCAAAACACCTAACCAGGCAGAGGACCCAGCTCAGCCATTGACTACAATAGAATCTCAAGAAGACTTCTAAAGTTTTTAAATCAAGTCCTTGTCTCCTGGACTGCACCTTTGGATCCAGCCAGGGTCTGGGAGAACTCATCAAACTGAAAGGACGAAAACAAGCCTAGCTGGGTCTACTACCTGCTGATTGTAGAGCTCCAGGGCCTTGAGCAAACACAGGTGGTGGCCAGGCAGTGGTTACAGCAGGCCTTGGGTGAGACCCAGTGCTGTGTTGGCTTCAGGTTTGACTCAGCACAGTCCCAGTGTTGGTAGCCACAGAGGTGCTTGTTTCATCCCACCGCCATCTTTAGGCAGCTCAGAACAGATTTATTTGGAAGAAAGTAAAGGAAGAGAACAAGAGTCTCTGCCTGATAATCCGGAGAATTCTTCCAGATGTTATCTAAGACCACCGAGGTGGTACCTCTACAAGTTTGCAAGAACCACAGTGTAACTGAGCTTGGGGAGTTCTCTAATGCAGATATGGCTTAGACCATGACACCCAAGTCCTTTGGAACACCTGGAAAGCCTTCCCAAGAAGGATGGGTACAAACAAGTCCAGACTGCTAAGTCTACAATAAATACCTAACTCTTCAATGCCCAGAAACAGACAAATATTCATAACCATCAAGACCACCAGAGAAACATATCACCAAATGAACTAAATAAAACACCAAGGACCATTCCTGGAGAAACAGAGTATGTGGTCTTTCAGATTGAGAATTCAAAATAGCTGCTTTGAGGAAACTCAGAGAAATTCAGGATAACACAAGGAAAGAATTCAGAATTTTATTAGGTATCTTTAATAAAGAGAATGAAATAATTAACAAGAAGAAATCAGAAATTCTGATGCTGAAAAATAAAACTGACATACTGAAGAATGCATCAGAGTCTTTTAGTAGCTGAATTGATTAAGCCGAAGGATTAG
Source organism: Pithecia hirsuta (assembly GCA_963573645.1). NCBI lineage: Eukaryota > Metazoa > Chordata > Mammalia > Primates > Pitheciidae > Pithecia > Pithecia hirsuta. The sequence continues at coordinate 19,627 of CAUYLZ010104961.1, forward strand.
TGAGCTTGAAGACAGGCTATGTAAAAATACACAATCAGAAGAGACAAAAATAAATAAATAAATAAAAAAGAAGCATGCCTTAAAGATTTAGAAAATAGTCTCAAAAGGCCAAATCTAAGAGTTATTGGCCTTAAAGAGGAGGCAGAAAAAGCAAGTCTGCAGGGGGAAAGGTTTATTGAAAGTTTACTTATTTCCCAAACTTACAGAAGGATATTAATATGCAAATACAAGTAGGGTATAGCACACCAAGCACATAAAAACCAAAGAAGACATTCTCAAGTCATTTAATAATCAAAGTCCCAAAGATCAGTGTGAAAAAAAGGATATTGCTGAAGGCAGCAAGAAAAAAGAAACAAATAACATACAATGGAGGTCCAACGTGTCTGACAGCAGACTTTTCAGTGGAAACCTTATGGGCCAAAAGAGCATGGAATGACATATTTAAAGAGCTGAAAAAAAAATCTTCTACCTTGTAATAATATGTCTGGTGAAAATATCCTTCAAATATGAAGGAGAAATAAATAAAAACTTTCCCCAACAAACAAAGGCTGAAGCCAACACCGGATTGTCTTACAAGAAATGCTAATGGGATTACTTCAGTTGGAAAGAAAAGGATGTTAATAAACAAGAAGAAATTATCTGAAGGTGCAAAACTCACTGCTAATAGTAAATACACATAAAACCCCAAAGTATTATAACACTGTAACTGTGGTGTGTAAGCTACTCTTATTTTAAGTAAAAAGACTGAATGATGAACCAATCAGAAACAATAACTACAGTAATTTTTCAAGACATAGTACAATAAGATATAACTAAAACCAAAAAAGTTAAAAAGTGTGGAGACAAGTTCAAGTGTAGAGTTTTTACTAGTTTTCTTTCTGCTTGTTCTTTTTTGTTGTTGTTGTTGGTTTATGCAAACAGTGTTGACTTGTTATCAGCTTAAAATAATATTATATTTTAATATGCTATTTATAATGTACTATTTGCAAGCCTCATGGTAATCCCAAATAAAAAAACATATAACAGATATCAAAATAAAAAATAAATAACTTATACTATCAGAGAAAATCACCTTCACTAAAAGGAAGACATGAAGGAAAGAAAGAAGGAGAAAACTACAAACAGTAAACAAATAACAAAATTGTAGGAATAAGTCCTTACTTATCACTAATAACACTGATTTTAAATGTACTAAACTCTTCAATCAAAAGACATAGAGTAGCTGAACAAATAGTTTTAAAGACTCAATAATCTGTTGCCTACAAGAAACACACTTGATGTTTAAAGAGACCTATATACTGAAAATAGAGGAATGTAAAAAGATACTGCAAGCCAATGGAAACCAGTAAGGAGCAGGAGTAGCTATACTTATATCAGACAAAATAGATCACAAGATAAAAACCATAAGAAGCAGCAAAGAATGTCTCTATAAAATGATAAAGGTGTCAATTCATCAAGAGGATATAACAATTGTAAATATATTTGTAATCAACAATGTAGCACTCAGATATATAAAGCAAATATATCTGAATAGGGGAAACTATAATAGATTTAAAGAGAGAGGGAAACTAATTCAATAATAGCTGGAGACTTCAACACCTCACTTTCATCTCTGGGCAGACCTTTCAGACAGAAAATCAACAAAGACACATCTGACTTAACCTGCACTATAGAACAAATAAATCTAATAAATTATTTATACAGCATTTTATCCAATGGCTACAGAATTAACATTATTTCCCTCAGCAAATGAATCATTCTCAGGGACAGATCTTATGTTAGATCACAAAACAAGCCTTAATCCATTCAAAAATTGAAATACTATCAAGCATCTTCTCTGACCACAGTGGAATAAAAAGAGGAATCAGTAACAAAAGGAATTTGGGAAACTATACAAACACATAGAAATTAAACAATATGCTCCTGAATGACCAGTAGGTCAATGAAGAAATTAAGAGAATTGAAAATGTTTATAAAATAAATGATAATGAAAACGCAACATGCAAAAACCTATGGGATACAATGTAATCGGTGCTAAGAGGGAAGTTTAAAAAAGAAGAAGAAAAACTTTCTACTAGAAAAGCAAGAACAAACCAAACCCTAAATTAGTAGAAGAAAAGAAATAATAAAATTAGAGCAGAAATAAATTAAATGAAAATAATAAAAAGATCAATGAAACAAGTTTTTTTTTCTTTAAATATTAAAAAATGTGACAAACCTTTAATCAGACTAGGGGAAAAAAGCCCAATATAAATAAAATCGATGAAAGAGTCATTACAACCGATACCATAGAAATTCAAAGGATCATTAGTGGCTACTATACACAACTAAGTGCCAATAAATAGGAAAATCTAGAAGAAATGGATAATTGCCTAGACATATTAAACCTATCAAGATTGAAGCAGGAAGAAATCCAATATCTGAATAGACCAGTAAGAAGTAATGACATTGAAGCCATAATAAAATGTCTCCCAGCAAAGAAAAGCCTGGCACCTGAAGACTTCACTGCTGAATTAGGTAAAATGTGTAAGGAACTAAAAACAATCCTATTCAAATTATTCTGAAAAATCAGGGAAGGGCAGGGAATACCTTGAAACTCTTTCTGTAAGACCAGTATTACTCTAATATTAAAATTAGGCAGAAACACATCAATGAAAGAACATCACCAATAAATATTGATGCAAAAGTTTTCAACTAATTTCTTGCAAACTGAATTCAGCAACACATTAAAAGAATTATTCATCATGACCAAGTGGAATTTATCCCAGAGATGCAAGGATGGTTCAATGTGTGCAAATAAATTAGTGTGATACATCCTACCAACACAATGAAGGACAAAAACCATATAATCATTTCAACTGATGCTAAAAAAGCATTTGATAATATTTAATGTCCCTTTGTTAACATAAACCCTCAAAAACTTGATATAGAAGAAACATACTCAGCATAATAAAAACTGTGTATCATACTGAGTAGGGAAAAACTGAAAGCCTTTCCCCTATGATCTGGAACAAGACAATGATACCCACTTTTATTGCTGTTATTCAACACGGTACTGGATGTTCTAGTTAGAACAATCAGACAAGAGAAATATATAAAGGGCATCCAAATTGGAAAGGAAGAAGTCAAATTATTCTTGTAAAGTTGCAGAATACACAATCAACCTACAAAAATTAGTAGCATTTCTGTATGTCAACAGCAAACAATCTAAAAATAAAATAAACCAAATCTCATTTATAATAGCTACAAATAAAATAAAATACCTAGTAATTAACTTAACCAAAGAAGTGAAAGGTCTCTACAATGAAAACCATAAAACATTGGTGCAATAAATTAAGGAAGGCACAAATAAAATGGAAATATATTCCATGTTTATGGATTGGAAGAATCAACACTGCTAAAATGTCTATACTACCTAAAACAGTCTACCAATTTAATTCAATCTCTATCAAACTACCAATGGCATACTTCAAATACATTGGAGAAAAAAACTTCTAAAATCTATGTGGAACAACAGAAGACCAAAATAGTCAAAACGAACCATCCTGTTCTAGAAAGAACAAAACTGGAGGAATCCCATTACCTGACTTTAAATTACACTACACAGCTACAGTAACCAGAATAGCATGGTACTGGCATAAAAACAGACACATAGATCAGTGGAACAGAATACAGATCCCGGTGATAAATCCATATACCTACAGCAAACTCATTTTTAAAGGTGCCAAGAACATACATTGGGGAAAAGACACTCTCTTTAATAAATGATGCTGGGAAAACTGGATGTTTGTACACAGAAGAATCAAACTAGACCCCTATCTCTGCACATATACAAAAATTATGTCAAAGTGGGTTAAAGACTTTAAAAACTCAAATTATGAAACTATGGCAAAAAAACATTGGGGAAACTTTCTGGGACATTGGGCTGGGCAAAGATTTGTTGAGCAATACCCCACAAGCACAGGCAACCAAAGCAAAGTGGACCAATGGGATCACATCAAATTTAAAAACGTTTGTACAGTGAAGAAAACACTCAGCAAAATGAAGAGCCAACCCATGTAATGGAAGAAAACATTTGTAAACTTACTCATCTGTCAAGGGATTAATAACCAGAATATTACAAGCAGCTCAAACAACTCTATAGGAAAATATTTAATAATCTGATTATCCAGATTCTATGAGGAACTTAAACAAATTTGCAAGAAAAACAACCCCATCAAAAAATGAGCAAAGAATATGAACAGACGCTCCTCAAAATAAGACATTTGTGTGGTCAACAAACATATGAAAAAAAGATCATCATCACTGGTCATTAGATAAATACAAATCAAAACCACAATGAGATATAACATCAGTTAGAATGGCCATAATTAAAAAGTCAGGAAACAAAAGATGCTGACGAGGCTGTGGAGCAATAGGAACGGTTTTACACTGTTGGTGGGAGTGTAAATTAATTCAACCATTGTGGAAGACAGTGTGGCAATTCCTCAAGGATCTAGAACCAGAAATACCATTTGACCCTGCAATCCCATTACTGGTTATATATCCAGGATTATGAATCATTCTACTATAAAGACACATGCACACATATGTTTATTGAAGCACTATTTACAATAGCAAAGACCTGGAACCAACCCAAATGCCCGTCAATCATGAACTGGATCAAGAAAATGTGGCACATATACACCATGGCATACCATGGAGCCATAAAAAGGAGTAAGATCATGTCCTTTGAGGGGACATGGATAAAGCTGGAAACCACCGTTCTCACCACACTAACACAGGAACAGAAAACCAAACACTGCATGTTCTCACTCATAAGTGGGAGTTGAATGATGAGGACACATAGACACAGGGATGGGGACATCACTCACCAGGGTCTGTCATGGGCTGTGGACAAGGGGATGGAGAGCATTAGGACAGACACCTAATGGATGTGGAGCTTAAACCTAGATGATGGGTTGATAGGTGTAGCAAACGACCATGGCATGTGGAGCTTAAAAACTAGGTGATGGGTTGATAGGTTCAGTGAACTACCATGGCTCATGTATACCTATGTAACAAACATGCACATTCTGCACATGTGTCCTGGAACTTTAATAAAGTAATGTGTGTACATATTATATATATATAATGTGTATATATATATATATATATATATAATATGTGTGTATATATAATATGTGTGTACACATATATACACATTATATATATAAATATATACATGAGATATAAATATATATACATTTTATGTATGTATAGATATATATATATATTTATATACGGGCAAAAGATCTGTATAGACATTTCTCAAAAGAATACATACAAATGGCAAACAGGTATATGAAAGGGTGCTCAGAATCACAGATAATCAGATAAATGCAAATCAAAACTATGGAATGTTACCTCTTTCCAGTCCAAAGGACTTTTTATCCAATAGGCTATAACAATTGCAAATGAGGATGTGGAGAAAAGGTGAACCTTTGCACATTGTTGGAGGGAATAATTAATACTACTACCATAAAGAACAATTTGGAGGTTCTTCAAAAATCTTAAAATAGAGCTACCTTGTGATCCAGATATCCCACTCCTAGGTATATACCCACAAAAGGGAAATCGGTATATCAAATAGATAACTGCATTCCCAGGTTTACTGAAACACAGCTCACAATAGGCAAGATTTGGAAGCAAACCTGTGCCCATCAGCAGATGAATGGATACATAAAAGGTGGTACAGATACACAATGAAGCAGAATTCAACCATAAAAATGAAAGAACCTGTGATTTGCAACAACTTGGATGGAACTGGAGGTAAATATGTTAAGTGAAATAAATCAGGCATGGAAAGACAAACAGCATATGTTCTCACTTATTTATGGGATCTAAAAATCAAAACAATTGAACTCAAGAGTAGAAGGCTGTTTACCAGAGGCTGGGAAAATAATGGGTGGGTGGAGGAGGTGGGAAGGACTAGTGGGTACAAAAGTTAATTACAAAGAATGAATTAGACCTAGTATTTGCTAGCATAACAGGGTGACTATAGTCAAACATAATTTAATCGCACATTTACAAGTAACTGAAAGAGTATAATTAGATTGTTTGTAACACAAAGGACAAATAGTTGAGGTGATGGATGCCCAATTTACTCTGATATAATTATTATGTATTGCATGCCTGTATCTAATGTAACCCATAAATACATATATACACTATATACCACAGAAATTAAATAAAAATTAAAAATACCCACATTACCAAAGTCTAATTGTGGAAAAAACTTCAGCCAAACTATATTGAGAGACATTCTACAAAACACTGACGAGTACTCCCCAAAACTCTCAGACTTCATCAGAAACAAGGAAAATCTAAAAGACGTTTCCAACCTAGAGGAGAGTAACTGAATATGAAATCTAAATGTAATGTGGCTTCCTGGGTGGAATCCTGGAACAAACAACAACAACAAAAAATTAGGTAAGAACTAAGATCATTATTTTTGAGGCTCATTGCAACCTCTACCTTCTGGGTTGAAGGGATCTCCTGCCTCAGCCTCCCTAGTAGCTGAGATTACAGGCCTGTACCACCATGCCTAGCTAATTTTTTCTTTTGTATTTTTAGTAGAGACAGGGTTTCACCATGTTGACCAGGCTGTTCTCAAACTCCTAACCTCAGATGATCCACCTGCCTTGACCTCCTAAAGTGCTGGGATTACAGGCGTGAGCCACCGTGTCCTGCCAGAACTAAGATAATCTAAATGAAGAATGGACTTTGGTTAATAAAAGGCATTGATATTGATCAATATATTGTAACACTGGTATGATACTAATTTAAGACGTTAATGACAGAAAGAATTGGGTGTATGTGGAAACTCTACTGGCAATCTTTTTGTAAATCTCACATTATTTGTGAAAATAAAATGTATTTAAATAGAAATAAAAATTTGAAGAGTTTAGACTTACTGGTGACAAGCATTTGGACTAGCTATGGTGATATCACACAGATCAGGAAACCTGCGCAGCATGTAGCATACTGACTGCTTCTTGACAGCTAATGAGTAGACAATGAAACACTATGTTCAATGCTCCTGCCATTTATGTGCCTCTGCTTTTGAGTCTCAGAAGCAGAAAAATGTTTTTAAAAGCAGCAGGGATATCACCTCTATGTGATTTCCTTCTTTTAAGCTTCTTTCAAATGTGTATAATTGGCAACGTATTATTTGCTTCCAAAAACTTACTAACAGAGTTTGTAAAATATAGAATTTATGTTTACAGCCTCTGCAGAGGGAAATACATTTAAAAGAAGGAAAAAAATGGATGCTGTGCATCAATCATCCAGACCCAACCCAACACACCTCCCCTATTTACCATCCATAATGATTTGGGTGATGTTTATTTATTTTCTTTCTGTCTCTAGGGATATAGGTATAGGATTTGCCTTATTAAGGTATTCCATTTTTCTAAATATGATAATGAATATATTATCTGAAAGCCAATCTTGGGATTTAAGGGGACATATTGGAGCATGGAGGCAAATCCAAAAAAATCATAACCACAAGATAAAAAAAGACACAATATGTTGAGATTTTGGTTCCATTTTGCCTAACGCTAGCCCTTGCCTTGACCTTCTAAATCTAAGTAAACATGTCTCTTCCCTTTTTGTTTAAATCTGTTTGAATCACAGTTTTATTAATTCACATTAAAATATTACTAATAAGGATGTGTTCCTTAAAATTTTGTTCCAGTGCAAGAACCCAAAGTGTGGAGTTGATGGAGTAAAGTTTGAGTATGGGGCAGAGTGAGTCTCTGCATCTTTAACTGGGAAGGTTATAATATCTTATTATGTGGTAGCAAAATAGCATCTTAACTCTGAACTGTTTTATCTTGAAATTAGATTACATATTTAAATAGTTGGCTCATCGGGAGACTTGGTAGAAACATGTCAACATTTTCGACTAAGTTTGTTATTTTTTGCAGTCTACAGTAATGTCCTAGAAGAAAGAATGTTTTGAAAACTAGTCCATTTGAAAATTCAATGAAAGAAAATACAGGCTTTATAAAGGAACTATTTCCACATAAAACCCACAGTAAAAGAATGCTGAATGTTAATTTCGAAGATTTGAAAGAATCAGGATACAGGAGGAAAATGGTACAAGATTAGGATGACAGAATCTTTCTTCTATGTTTATTAAAGAACCACTATTTGCATGCATCCTAAATTGAGTGACAGATTACATCTGCCTTCATCTCTCCAGTAAATGTTTTGAATTGACCCTGAGTGAGACTCCAAAGTGGAAGCCACTGAACTGAGAACTAGGGAAATGATCAGGTCACAGATGTGTTGCTAAAAGACAAAACTTCCCCACTCCTCTTCCAGGTTGTAGTCTCTCTGGCATTGGTCAGTAGCCCATGCAATTGCAAAACTATTAGTACAAACAATGACTAAAAGTTTTTAAAGAGAGTTTTATTGTTGAATAAAGCTTAAGCTTAGAAAACAGGGACTTTTATTTTCTCAGTCACAAAAAAATCTTCAGGTGTCCACACTAATATTAAAATGAAGTTATCTTCCATAGCAGTATATTCTCCAGCAGAAGAAGACTCATTAATGTCTATCTGGACAATCTATAGAGAACAATAGACAAAGAAAAGGCCTCCAAGAAAAAGGAATTAAGAAAAGCTACTTTGGTGGTCTCAAAATAAATCACTCTACCTGCAGATCCCAGCGTCTTTGCTGATTCTTCCATTCTCAAAAGATGTCCCTGATGTTTATCAAAAAAAAATAAAAAAAAAATTCTATGCTGTTTCTACTTAACACTTTTTTCTTCTGTACTCTATTACCATATTTATTCTGAATCCAAATGTGGTTGGGTTGTTACTTAGCTATGGATTTCTGAGTCTTAAGGAGCTTCCTCTGAGCCAGACATCAACTTAGGAAATACATTTAGAGATTCTTGGCTTGAACCAGGACATTTGGTTTGACCAAGGTCATAGAAACAAGATGAGACTTTGCAGTAAGGACGTGATCACTTTTAGTTTTTGGAATGGATGGATGATATTAGTTATTGACATTTAAAGATGAAAAGTATAGGCCTACATGTTGATAAGCTGTACTGTAATGCTTACTCAACATCCACAGAAATCATTATATAACTGCAATAGCTAATTATTTCCTATAATTAAACATAATTTTCAGGATGAGTCAGTATGCAACCAGTGGTGTAACCAAAATAAAATGTGCTTATATGTTTGCATAACAAAATTTTGACCCAGTTATTAGGGCTTCAACAGATTGTGTAAAACTTAATCTGAAATGCTTGCAGTTAACAATCATGAAAATTAGTGAAATATGGAGTCCAATTTTATTTTGGACTAGATATGTTATTCTAAAGCAATTAGCATATAAATATAATTTGCAAGCAAATAGATAAAATGTCAAAACCTTCAAATATGTAATACTTCAGAAACAAGTATGCAAATACATTAGAAAAATGTGAAAGGGTGTTAGTCTTTTCATGTATTTGATAAATGCTGAAAAAAAATTAGCTACAGTTCAATAGCAATCATAATTATTATTAAATAATGTAATTAGGATGAATGAATCAGATTTTATTTTATTTTTGATGGAATTTAACTATCATAAGCTAACTCCTTGATGGTGAAGTTGAGGAAAAAAGGGAACCCTTATACATTGCTTGCGGGAATGTAAATTAGTTTAGTCACTGCGGAAAGCAGTCTGGAGATGTCTCAAATATCTTGAAATAGAACTACCACTTGACCCAGGAATTCCATTATGTGGTATCTACCCAAAATAATATAAATTGTTCTACCCTAAAGACACATGCACAGGTATGTTCATCACAGCATTGTTCACAGTAGCAAAGACATGGAATCAACCTAGATGCCCATCAGTGGTGGACTAGATAAAGAAAATATGGCACATATACATGATGGAATATTATACAGCCATAATAATGAACAAAATCATATCTTTTGCAACAACATGGATCTAGCTGAAGGTTATTATCCTAAGTCAATTAATGCGGAAACAGAAAACCAAACACCTCATGTTCTCACTTATACATGGGAACTAAATATTTGGTCCACAAGGACACAAAGAAGAGAACAATAGATATCACAGCTTACTTGAGGGTGGCTTGTAGGAGGAGGGTGAGGACTGAACAACTACCTTTCTGATATTATGCTTACTACCTGGGTGACAAAAATAGCTATACACCAAACCCCTGTGACATGCAATTTACCCTCATAACAAATCTGCACATGTACCCCTTGAACCTATAATAAGAGTTGAAAAAGGTAACTATTTGATGGAGAAAAATAGAAATAATATACAAAGAGAAACTTTCATCAAAATAATACTTTTCCACTGATTTCATCAGATTTCTTACTGTTCCAGTTAGATCACCTAAAACATGTTTAGATTCATGATAAATGTAGTCTATTGAAAAACATAAAGCATTCACTCCAAAAAAAAACATAAACAATTTTAAATGTACACAGAAATGTAAATAGTATTCAATTGCTAAAATACTCTTTTCAATCTGTTCACAAAATTATTGCATTCATTTCTTAAAATTCATAGTATTTTCTCTTGTGACTTTGCACTTGAAGCCAAAGACATTATTTTAGGGACAAGCTATAATAATTCTTCCCTTCATTATACCTAGAAAAGGGGATATCTGCAGCCTCCATGTAACACCTAAAGTGCTGATTATGGCAGCAAGATTCCACAGATGAGGAAATACATGACCTACCTGAGGTAACCTCTGCAATTAGGAAATCTGCTGAGATCAATTAAGGCCTGATTATAAATGGAAGAGAGATACTTTCATCTCTCTATATTTTTGCTGTCTGAAATTGAACTTCAGAGAGATTACTTTAGATAGGAAGCAATGACCTGCAAAAATGTACTTGAGGCTAAAACTGTCTTGACTGCTCATGATAATCTCCTAAGCAATAAGCTCTTTGATTTAGCCCCCCACTGAGGATCATACTGGCTCATATAAGAAAATGGTTCAATAAATTAAAAATTAACGAATACCTTCACTTAAAAACAGGGAGAATAAAGTAGGCACATATAAAGAAAAGATTAACATAATGATGCTTTAACTTTGCTCATATACAAGAAAACGGCTACACAATTCTGCATTTATATCATGATTTATCATACCTGCTGAATAAACTTTCTTCTTTTTTTTTTCTCTTTACGTAAGAAAATATGCTTCACTAAAGTCCGAATACCTGCTAACATTTTACAATCTTATGTTAGTGTATATTCAGGCTGGAAGATGGCTCTGTAATGGCTGATCAATGAGTGCTGTAACCATAAGTGAATTATTTGTATATGAGAGAAAACTTAAGTACTGAAAAATTTAATTTATGATTAGGAACCATTTCCTTCCACATAGCCTATTCTACTTTTGTTTATTTGTTTGTTTTCTTTTCACTCTCTGTTGGAGTTTAGAGTATTATCATCGAATAATGTTAGTCAATGTCAGGTCATTTTATTTTGTTTTTCTTGATGTCAAATAAAGAAGCTCAACTAAGACCTTGAATATGTTTCTTTAAAAAGGAACAATTTGGTTCTTGTATCTTTCAGAATTATATTTTCAGAGGTATATTTTCTAGGACCATATGAAAATATCCTAGTTTATAATATTTACAATGTTTGCTTTAATGAAGCTATTTATTTTCTACAATTCCGAAACATATAGATGTTATCTTTTCTGTATCTAGTGAGTAATCGACAGAATTTCCGTGACTTCAGAAGCATGTGGGTGGAAAATGTCCTTCTGTCCCATGGCAAAGAGGGAAGATGCTTTCTAGAAGCTGAGCTTTGTAAACTCACTTTATTCTGAGTATACATTGGAAGGAGCAGCTCTCTTTGCCTTTGAAGTGCTACCCTGATAGTTTGATAAATATGCTATTTTCACCTATTACATCAGAATATGTCAATGGATCAGTCATATAATGTTTTGCAGTGCAACAATCCATAATATAAAAATGTGCTCACTTTAAAATCTCACCTTGACTTACTCAAATTCTACTCTGCTATATAAATACGCAAGTTCCAATATGTCCAAATAATAATTTATTTTTTAAAAAAACAGACATAGCTTTTTTTTTTGTAGCAAGTATATATACTTGGTATTTCAACTTCTCATCCAAATAAAATCACCAAGCTAGCGTGAGGGGTAAACAGACATAGTGCAGTGTAATACATCAACTGAATATGAGAAACTGACCCTGGAATATTAACCAAAACAGACTCTTGTCACTTCTGGGAGTTAATAGAATATCCTTCTCCCTTATAATGGCTCAAATAGTTGACAAATATGTTGGAACATTACAAAATATGTATGATCACATCTAAAATGCTACACTCATCCTGCCTCTACCTCTTCCATTCACATTATTTATTAGTATTAATACCGTTATTTTCTAAAAATACCAGTATTAATGCATAATTTTTCACCATAAAATAAATTTTAGATGAATCTTAGTTTTTAAATATATGTTTTTATACTTCTGATATCCATATATAATAGTTGAATATGTGTGTGTGTGTGTGTGTGTGCGTGCGCACATGTGTGTGTACGTGTGTATGTGCGCATGTGGTAGGGAAGTAACCAGAATACAATGCTAGCTACATTTATTTTGTATTTATCTTTACAATGTAAGACATTCTTCAATAAAGCATATTTCTTATCACTAATTTTTATGGTGCTTTTCCCCATTCTGAGCAGGAAGATATGTTTTGACCATATTTTCACTTATCGACTGCTTCAATAATGATGAATAATTTGTAAAATAACTGCAGTGCTTCGGCATAATTGATTTATTAAATAATTTTGCTGATTTAGTCTCTTTCTTTGGATTTTAGTCTTTATACTTTATCTACATATGTATACTAAACACACACACACACACACACACACACACACATATGCATACACACACACTCCTCTTAAATCATCTGACCTTTTCAACGTTTCTAATTAATCAGATATACCTTTTAAGTATATATGATATGATAATAAAGATATGATAATATTAATTCAATATAAAGAATAAAGTAAAACCAGGTTTTATAATGCAATTTACATTGGAGAAATTAGAAAACATTTATTGATTTGAAAGCAAGCTCAAAACAAAATTAAATGTAAATCCAGTATTTATTTTCCCTAATGATAATTCCAATAGCTTTCCTGTCATCTAACTAGTTATTTGATCAAAACCAGTGGTGACAGCTATATTTAGTATTTTGTTTAGATATATAAAGTGAAGAATTATGCTCTATGAATACTGAATGTGATTAAAAAATTTTTTCCTTATTTTTATATATGTGTGCATGTATATATATTTACATATATACACATGCACACATACACATATTTTTTCATAACAATTTTAAGCATCATAACCTTGAAAAACTTAGAAGTGCCACAATGTAGTAAAATTTCTCCCCTAGAAAATACATTATTTTTATATCATTACAGAAAACATGAGTAAAGTCAATACGAAAAAGAGGAACCTCCATGTAAACTAGCAGCAAGGCTACACAAAAAAGTTATAGAAGATCAGAGATCACAGTTTTATGGAGGCTAAATCAGCATTATTACCATATGTCATAAGATTTAATGTATGTTTCACAGTTATCTATTTTCCGAACTACCCGCATAAGAACAGACACAGGGCCGGGCGCAGTGGCTCACGCCTGTAATCCCAACACTTTGGGAGGCCAAGGTGGGCAGATCACGAGATCAAGAGATTGAGACCATCCTGGCCAACATGGTGAAACCCCGTTTCTACTAAAAATATAAAAACCAGCCGGGAGTGGTGGTGCGCACCTGTAGTCCCAGCTACTCGGGAGGCTGAGGCAGAAGAATTGCTTGAACCCGGGAGGCAGAGGTTGCAGTGAGCCGAGATTGCGCTACTGCACTCCAGCCTGGCGACAAGCAAAACTCCGCCTCAAAAAAAAGAAAAAGAAAAAGAACAGACACAGGTATCCTTAACGTGCATGCGTTCTAGCGCTCAGAATGAGAGACTTGAGGAGCCCACAGGTTAAAATAGACGTGTTTTAGAGATCGATACACAATACAATGGGTTTTTTAAATAATGATAAAAAAAATCTGCTAGTTGACATATATCTACTAAAGGTTTTTAGATTTAAATAGTAAAACCAAGTAATATTTAAATCGTCTCTTAAGGAAACAAAACATTAAAATGAGTGTGCTTTTTAGGTCAGTAATTATAAAGGAACATTTGAGAGAAGATGGAGGAACCATTTCAGGCAAAATATCAAACATGAATTTTCCATCAATGGTTGTGGTCTTTGAGGATCCCTATTCCATCGGATTTAGGATCACTCTGTTTATCTCTCTATCATCTTTCACATACATTTGTGTTAACAAGTATATTGGAATACTTAAATATTTTGGCAATTTATTGTTTGGAAGAAAAGGTTCAAGAACTAGGGTCACTCTAGACAAGGAAATCCATTTATTGAGTACCTAGTATAAACTGGCCCTGTATTATATGTTTACATGTGATATTTAATACAATCTCATTAAGATTTTATTTATTAAGATGGTAGGAGTGTAACACGTTTCAAAAAGAGAGCAATTATAAAAGTTAATTCATGGAAGTCCTTGTAGTTAGTTAGGGCTAATTCAAGTCTACCTGGCTCCAAAATATTCTCATTTATTGTACATGTTTTTTGATACATATGTATATATCAAAATTATTGAGAGCTGTGCTATTGCACTATGTAACTAGTACATATACATATGTGTATGTACTAGTTACATTGTATTTTTTATAATGTATTTTTTCATAATAGTACATATATATATATGTATATACTCATTACATAGTACAATAGCACAGCACTCAATAATTCTTAAGTTTACTTTAAGTGTTGAGCATTGAACTCATATGTGATCTTGCAAAATATCTTGTCCAGTAAGTAGCATTGTTAAAGAGTAGTTCTAACAAGTAGCATTTATTGAGAACTTTCTGTCATCTAGACATTTTCCTTGTGCTTTTATATGCATTACTTTATTCTGCCCCAAAACTTTTATGAAATAAATTGCTGAAGTAACATTTTGCCTTAGGCAATATGCTGTCCTCAGAACTGAAGTGCTGGATATTGCTCTGCTGCACAGGGCCTGCACTGGTGGTCTCACTCCAACAGAGGCCTGGTACAAGTGTCCACAAGTGTTCATCCACCAGAACTTGGTATTTGTTGAGGTTGTAGTGGTGGAGCTACCTGCCTCTGCCACCACTTGAGAATGATGTGATAGCTGATATCCCAAACTTGTATGGAAGTAGTGAGTAGGCAGTAGAAGTAGAGAAATCTCCTTTATGGAAAGAAGTAGACTCCAGTAGGAATCAGTGAATTAAGGTGAAAATGAATTATTGGGTCCAATGCAGCAGTCATAGATGTTATAACTAATCAAAAATAAATATTAGCAACAAAAGGAAAAAGGATATGTGACATTAATACATATATATATAAAATATATATGCATAATTTTATATATATATTTCACACACACACACATATATATATATATATATATGGCTAACTATATTTTTATGCTGAATGATTCAATTTATTTGGAGGAAGAATTCCATCAAGATATAGGATTTTGATATATGTTACTGGAAAAAGAATTAGTGATATGGCAGACAGGTCAGAAGAAACTGCCCAGATAGAAGTAAAGAAACACAGAATGGGGGATAATTAAAAAAGGTTGCAGGCACATAGATACAAAACATATGTGGCATGATAATCTTCTGTGATTCAAGAAGAGAAAAGAAAGAATGGGGAAGAAGCCATATTTCAAGATTTAATGACTGAGAATTTTTCAACGCTGGTGAAAGACTTAATGCATAAAGTCAAATGTGCCACAAATAACAAGCAGGATAATACCGCATCCTGTAATAAGGCACATTTGTTGGAAAACAAGAATAAAGAGACACTGTAACAAGTGGGTCATGCAGGGATGAGTTAGTAAGACAATAGATTGAACTAAATGTTATCACTAATTATATTACCTCTCATGGAGTAAAATTTTCAATTACAAGACGATGGCAAGCAGACTGAACATTAAACAGAAAACCTAAGTCACTTCCAGAAAAGACACCTTGAATCCAAGGCAACACAAAGGTCGAATATTAAAATATAGACAAATGCCCTTATAATTTTGTGTGTCATAAGCATGTTAAAATGTTTCCAAATTCCTCAGTTGAAATTCTGAAATTTAAAATTCATGGCTTTATCATCACTATCTCAGTTGGGGAACTTAGCATTCACACAATTATTAAAATGTATTATTTATTTTCCACTTGCAGAACCCTTCAAGGAGGAATATACTGGCCAGACATTAATCAGGCAACTCTCAGCATATAAGTATAATATTACCAAATACGTTAAATTCTCATTTTAACTCCATCCATGCAAGAAAGTAATTAAAATGACACACCTCAGAATACGGTGAATAAAAAAGAAAATATAAGATCCATATTTACTTATACATTAGCTTGATATTAGGAAGAATAAATCATGTCAGCAAGGACACACAGTATTTAGAAGGATAGGATAGTGAGAAAATGGTGTATTTTATTTGATGTATGTGTGTTAGATATTTTCAGTGCTGGATTTTGACAGTGTGCATGGTGTGGCCAATAGTGTGCACAGTTGAAGTGAAAGTGATGCCAAGCTACTGGAATGTATCAGGTCAGGAAATCATAAGGCAAAGGAGCCGCCATGTGAAGGTTGAAGTTCCTCAGTTTCAAAGCTGAAAGTGGGATGGAGTGAAAAGCCTATCAGATTCACACGTGTTTGGTGAGTTTTTAGTTAATAGAATATGTAAACTAGTGCCTAATCTTTTAATATTGGCTATGCGGATTTAGGGAAAAGCAACTGTTGGAAGTCCATAGGACACGATAGACTGTGTGAAGGTTTCATTTATGAAGGCTGCAATGGTAGCAAGATTCTTGGGAAGAGCCGGGTTTCACCAAATCCAGTATTTGGATTGTAGGTTTTGAAAGATTTTGATTGTGTGTGGTAATGTGTTTACAAAGGATACTTGGTTCCTAAAAACTTAGGTGTGAGAGTTGGTGGGTAACATGACAAGGGAAAAATAAATTAAGAGGGAATTTAACTTGAATATCTTCCTGTGCAGTCAAGTTATCTAGTTAACATATAAAAATTATCTTCAGTGATGGCCTATAAACACATACATTTTATAATGTATTTGAAATCAGGACATCTTAGATTCTTACCTAGCATATCTGGCAAGCACCCAAATCTATATTTTGCTTTAACTTCTATTTTTCTAGAAAGACAAGCTATATGTGTTTATGTATAATCTTTTGGAGCTAAGTCTGCTCTATGGTATTCATCAACATTAACTAGTTATAGCTCATTAATAGCATTTATAAGTCACTTATTATCCTGTGATGCTCATTGAATGAAGGAATTTAAACTTATTTAGAGTATCTGGATACTTTCTCGTGATCTCTTTGCTTATCTTAGTGTTCAACTGTCTCTTACACGTTTGTTCCAATCTTTCTCTTTCACAAATCAGTTGTATTAAAGACAGAAAGCAAAGTAAGTGTTGGTTGCTCATTTCTTGGCATAGTGTATGTTATATCCCAAGCAGAGTTTTAATGGATATTTAAAAAATTATTTTTGACATATTTAAAATCTCTGTCTTTGGGTCTCTGTCCTTCTTTCACAATATTATTAAGATAGGCATGCTATGTTATGTTTATCTTTTATTGTGCTTTGATACTTTTGCCTTTCTTGCACTTCTCAAGGGACTTAAAATGCTGATTTGGGCAAGGATATGGCCTGTACATCTTCCTTTTGAGTAACTTATTTTCTCATCAGGATCAGTTACAATTAGAGTGTAAGAACTCATTATTACAAAAGAGTCGGACAATAGATTTATGTCTCTCTGTATCTGCTTCCTAAAATCTGAAATCTCTTTTTCAAAAAGTTATATTGATAAATATGTTGCTTTATAATTGGAGGCATTTTAGTGTGGCATTTAAGAGTGAAGGTCTTGGAGTCAGACAAGGCTGAAATTAAGCCCAGGAGTTCTCATTTACTATATGTGAATTTAGTAATTCTTAGTGAGTCCCAGAAACTATTTACTTGTCAATAAATGGCATAACAGTATACATCTAACTGGGATATTGGATCAATTTTATGAATTGATAATATGGAAAAATTAGCCATGATGTATGACAAATCACAATCATTTAATCTTTCTTGTTATTGATATTAATAGTTTTTTTCTTTTTAAAAGTGTTTGTGTAATGTTTCTTCATCTAATCACAAATTATTTGCATTCAGAAGTTTGCATTTTTCAAAACTATCTCTCACATCAATAAATATCCAATTTTTGAACTTTGTTTCCTTAATAACAACAACATATTAGAACCTGTTTGAGATTTGCTTTTTATTTTATCTACTTCTCGGTTTATTCCTTCTTCTTTTAATTTATTCATTATTCACTTCATTTTTTGTTGATGCTAATGTTCTTACTTTTTTCATTACTTTGGCTTTTCTATTTTTAGCAACAGGGTACTGTTTTTTGCTTTTTTACATAATTTCACATGAAATTGCATTATACATTTTCTTTTTTTTTATTATACTTTAAGTTCTGGGGTACACATGCAGAACGTGCAGGTTTGTTACATAGTTATACTGTACCCATCAACCCATCATCTACATTAGATATTTCTCCTAATGCTCTCCCTCCCCTAGCCCCCACTAGACCCCCAGGCAGTCCCCAGTGTGTGATGTTCCCCTCCCTGTGTCCATGTGTTCACATTGTTCAGCTTCCACTTATGAGTGAGAATATATAGTGTTTGGTTTTCTGTTCCTGTGTTAGTTTGCTGAGAATGATGGTTTCTAACTTCGTTCATGTCCCTGCAAAGGACATGAACTCATCATTTTTTATGGCTCCATAGTATTCCATGGTGTATATGTGCCACATTTTCTTGATCCAGTCTATCATTTATGGGTATTTGGGTTGGTTCCAAGTCTTTGCTACTGTGAACAGTGCCGCAGTAAACATACATGTGCATGTGTCTTTATAGTAAAATGATTTATAATCCTTTGGGTATATACCCAGTAATGGAATTACTGGATTAAACAGTATTTCTGGTTCTACATCCTTGAGGAATTGCCACACTGTTTTCCACAATGGTTGAACTAATTTACACTCCCACCAACAGTGTAAAAGCATTAATGTTTCTCTATATCCTCTGCAGCATCTGTTGTTTCCTGATTCTTTAATGATCACCATTCTAAGCGGCATGAGATGGTATCTCAATGTGGTTTTGATTTGCATTTCTGTAATAGCAGTGATGATGATCTTTTCTTCATATTTTTTAGCCACATAAATGTCTTCTTTTGAGAAGTGTCTGTTCATATCCTTCGCTCACTTTTAGATGTTTTTTTTTTTAATTAATTTCTTTGTAGCTTATGCATATTAGCCCTTTGTCAGATGGATAGTTTGCAAAAATTTTCTCCATTCTGTAGGTTTCCTATTCACTCTGATGATAGTTTCTTTTGCTATGCAGAAGCTCTTTAGTTTAATTAGATCCCATTTGTCAATTTTGGATTTTGTTGCCACTGCTTTTGGTGTTTTAGTGATGAAGTCTTTTCTCATGCCTATGTCCTGAATGATATTGCCTAGGTTTTCTTCTAGGGTTTTTATGCTTTTAGGTCTAAATATTATCTGTATTCATTTTTAGAATTTACTGTAGATGGAGAAAGTTTTCTAAATATTATGACTGGAAAGCAAATGTCAATTGCATTATGCTCGCAATGTTTTAATTGAATTATACATAGCAAGGAGTCAGGACTCACAGGCTGGTCTGTTCTCTCTCCACAGATCTCAAAGATCACTTCGTGACAAATGATTCTATAGTTGGTACAGAAAAATGTCATTTTGAGGCTAATGCCTGGTTGTTGCTTCTTTTTTGTTAAGCATGTGTTTTAAATAATTATGTCATTTTACTTCATTTATGTTAACTAGTTAATGATTCCAATTTTGTACAAATATGTAACATTTTAAATTAAGCAAACAAAATTTGACCCTTATTAAAATTAGAATGACTGAAGAAATACAAGTAATTTGACAGATGCTATTCTACAATAATAAACATTTATGAAAATCTAACAGGCTGAATAACAAAGTTCACTGTGGTTCCACAAGGTCTTTCCTCATTTTGTCTTTTTTGCATCTTACTGTAAAACTTCTGTGTTTGATTCTGTGAAAGAAAGACAACTTCAGGATCATGTTCCAGCTGGTAAATGCTTTGCTCACAGGCTTCTGGCCAGAAGTCATCGAATAGCTCACTCAACCAAACCACAGGAGGCTGGGGAATATGTGAGTGACCATGGCTATTTGATGACTAGGGAACATTTCAGCTACAGTAACCTTTCTTGGATTTTTAATGTTTCCTTATATTATTGTTTGTTAAGGAATTTTTCAAGGTAAGTACTCAATTGCATTGTTTGCTTTTCTTGATTCTATTGAAAGGTTCAGGCTACATTTTTTCCTTTTTTTTTTTTTTTTTAAAGTAATGTAGTGAATCAAATCAATGATAGCAAACCCTCCTTTTATACCTAGGTCATACTATTATTCTAACATATCACTGGATGTGGATTGCTATTATTTAGGATTTTTGCATCTTTTTCACAAGATACTCTAGCCTGAACATTTATGTCCCTGTCATATCCTGTCAGATTTTAAGAGCTAAATTATATTTGCTTATTATAAGATTTTCAGTGTTTCCCCTTTTTCTGTTCTCTGGAAGAGTTTTTTTTTTTTAATAAGATTGGTATAAAGTTTTCTCTAAATATGAAATAATTAACTGAATAAGCAATCTGGAAATAGAAATTCTTTAATATCCAAAGATTTTTTTTTAATAGAGCACATTCTTACATTCTTTATACTTTCTATTATTTTCCTTTTTGAAGACTGTGTTCTTGGAGCAAAGACTCTCCCGAGTGGGGTTATGCCAAATGTTGGAGGAGGAGGGGTGTGGATTGTGGGAACTGCTTAACCAACCTGTATAGAACATGTTGTAGTGTTGCTTGCATCAGCAACTATGCCAGATCCTTCTAAGAAATAATACATAACATAGGAAAATGCTCATTATCAAGCAATGTGGTGTCCTCTGTGCTAACATTCTTAACTACTAAGCATAATGCATAATTTGTCTACATGTCTACATCTTCTTTATTTGGATTATTGTTCCTACCTACATGTAAAGATAGTTTTCTTTTAATTGCATTTTTTAAACAACTCACACTATTTAATCTTAAGCTTATTTTTCTAAAATTGCTTTTACATTTTTGAAATGTCTGTGGAACTTTAAGTAATATTCCCTTTTTAAAATCTCGATATTGGAAACGTGTTTTCTCTGTTTCATTTCTTTCTTAATACTGCTGTATAAATTCTGCTTCTTTTATAAATGTAATCTTTTAAATGAAACAGCATTACCTTTGGTGATTTTTTTGACTGTATATTTCTTTCTAAGTAGCTAAGTTTTATTTCATCATTATTATTTGCTCTCTTCTATTTCTTGAGGTTTATATTGTACTTCTTTCCAGATGTTTAGATTATTTGGTATCAGCCATTTATTTAGTTTCTTTATGAGCACTGCTTCATAAAAAATGTCTTGCAAACATCTATTCATCATCAAACAGTTTAGATGTTTTCCTCATTATTATTTGTGTTGGTTGCTGTCATTCTTTGGACTGAATAGAAATTATGAAAGTATTAAATAATAGAAGTATATCAATGAATTTTAAAATTAAGGAAAGTCAATATCTGATTCAACAACTTTTTCTAAAAATACTTCAGAAATTTGGTTTCTAATTTATTTTTAATAATAGTTATATATTGCTTAATATTTCCTATGGAATTTCATATAAAATAATAGAAAAATTTTAATATTTATTTGTTAATATTTATTTTTTATGTCAGAATGCTAGGCAAATATCAAGCAAGTTGAAGAAGTGATTTTATTATGGGGCAAAATCTCATGGTAATTACCTTTACACTGAATTATTTCAGAATATATTTGTATGAATTTAAAATATGAGAGAGAAGCTGGGAGAATAATGAAAGTTAAAAAATGTATTAATACACAAAACTAGTAGTTATGACCACACCTCTTACATACAAGATCCTTTCTCCATAAAGCAAGTTAACATTTTAAGTATTTACCTTGGTTTTTAACCATTTATTAAACTTTTTAAACAAATAATAAGTGACAATTTTAAGAGTAGAACTAAATGGGAAAAGATCTTTTGTTCTTTACTTTGTGATTTAAATGAGAACCTTTTGTTAAAATCACAAGAAATAGTAGATCAATATATATTATGAAAATGAATGCAAAAGTCCTCAATGAAGTATTAGCCAGACAAATCCAGCAATATAAAAATAATTTATTCTGGTCAGGTGTGGTGGCTCATGCCTGTAATCCCAAAACTGACAGGCTAAGGTGGGCAGATCACTTCAGGTCAGGAGTTTGACACCAGTCTGGCCAACATGGTGAAACTCCATCTCTACTAAAAATATGAAAATTAGCTAGGCGTGGTGGCACATACCTGTAATTCCATGTACTAGGGAGGCTGAGGCAGGAGAATCACTTGAACCAGGAGGCAGAAGTTGCAGTGAGCTGAGACTGCCCCACTGCACTCCAGCCTGCATGACAAAGTGAGACTCTGCCTCAAAAAAATTAGAAAAACAAAGATAAAAATAATTTGTTCTATGACCAAGTGAGATTTATCTCAGAAATGCAAGGTTGATTAAAATGTGAAAATATGTTAATGT
The DNA here is from genome assembly GCA_963573645.1 of Pithecia hirsuta. Lineage (NCBI taxonomy): Eukaryota > Metazoa > Chordata > Mammalia > Primates > Pitheciidae > Pithecia > Pithecia hirsuta. Next base: position 42,512 of record CAUYLZ010104961.1, read on the forward strand.
CATGTATCATAACAATAAAATAAAAAACACATGATTATTTCAATAGCTGCAAAAAAAAGCATTTGGAAAAATTTAACAAAATTTTTTATCAAAATTTAATGTTTTGATGAAAAAAAAAAACAAACACCAAAATCCAGAAATAGAAGGAAACTTTCTCTAGTCGATAACGGGCATTTATGAAAAACACACAGCTAACTTACACATAATGGAGAGAAGCTGGACGCTCTTTCCCTAAGATAAGGATTAAAAGAGGGATATCTGTTGTCACCATTTCTATTCAGTGTTGAACGAAAAGTACTACTGAGGGCAATTAAGCAAGGAATATAAACTAAAAGCATTGATATTGGAAAGAAACCAGAAAGTCTATCTCTATTCCCAGATGACATGATCCTATATGTAGAAAAATCTAAAGAATTGAGTAAAATTATTGGAACTAAACAAATCCAGCAAGTTTTCTGGACACAAGGTAAATATGTAAAAATCAATTATATTTATATATCCTTTCAATAAGCAATTTAAAAAAGGAAATTAAAAAACAATTTCACTTACAGTTGCATCAAAAAGAGTAATATACTTGAATGCATCTAATAAAAGCACTGTAATATATACTCTGAAAACTACAAAACACTGTTGAAAGAAATTAAATAGTTAAATAATTTTTTAAAATTACATGTTGATGTACTATAAGATTTAACATTGTTAAGATGGAAATATTTACCAAATTTCCCTACAGATTCTATGCAATACATACCAGATTTTCAGATTACCTGTAGAATTGACAAGATGAAGCTAAAATTTATATAAAATTAAATGGGACCTGGAATAGCCAAAACCACCTTGAAAACAGTAAAGTAGGGGGACTTATAATTCCCAATTTCAAAACTCACTACAAAGCAATAATAATCAAGATGGTGTGATACTAGCAAAATGATAAATGTATAAACCATGGGATAAAATTAAGAGTCCAAAAATAAACCCACAGATCTATAGTTATTGATTTTCTAGAAGTTTATCAAAATTGTGTAATGATGAAAGAATGATAATTTTAACAGATTTTCCTGGGACATCTGGATCATGACATGCAAATGAATAAAGTTGAACTCTTACCTCACACTATATAAAAAATTAACTCAAAATAATTTAAACTTAAATGTAGGAGCTAAAAGGATACAACTCCTAGAAGAAACTATAAGGGTCAACTTTTTGACTGGATATTTCAAAAGAGATTCCTAGATATAACAAAACAAGCATTAGCAACAACAACACATAGATAAACTTGACTTCATCAATATTCAAAACTTTTATGTTTCAAAGGACACCATCAAGAAAGTCAAAAGACAACCTATGTAATGGAATAAAATATCTACAAGTTACACAGCTGATAAGAGGCTTTTTTCCAGAATATATAAAGAGCCTTACAACTCAATAACATAGATACAAATAACTCAAATTTTAAAAATGGGTAAATAATGTTAATTAACATTTCTTTAAGTAAGATTATAAATAACCAATAGGCAAATGAAAGATACTCAATTTAATTTGTTATCAGGTAAATTAAGTCAAAACTCTAATGAAATATCACCTTATGCCCACTAGGAAGGATAGAATTAAATAACAAATGCTGGCAAAGAAGTAGAGAAATCAGAACCCTCATGTAGTGCTGGTGGGAACATAAAATGATAGAGCTTCTTCAAAAAATAATCTAGGGGTTCCTTATGTAATTACATAAAGGTCTTCCATATGTCCCAGCAATCTCATTCCTAGGTGTACACACTTGGATAAATTAAAACTACATTTACAAAAAAACTTGCACAAAAACATTTGCAGCAACATTATTCATAATAGTCAAAAGATGTAAACAATTCAAATGTCCATCAACTGATGAATGAATAACAAAATGTGGTATATATGTATAAAGTAACATTATCCAATTATAAGAAGGAATGAGGGAGGATAAGGTCCAAGGATCACTTGAGGCCAAGAGTTGCAAACCAGCCTGAACCACATTGTGGGAATAAAGTATTTGATGTATACTATAACATGACAAACCCTGAAAACATTATGTTAAGTGAAATATTTCAGTCACATATGACTACATAGATAATTCCACTAATATAAAATGTCCAAAACAAGGAAGTCTATAGAAACAAAAAGTAGATGAATACTTTCCTAGGGTTGAGGGAAGGAGAAGGAACAGAGTAGTGATAGCTAACATGTTCCAAGATTCTTTTTGTAGTAATAAAAACATTCTAAAATTGCTTGCAAATACAGATGCTCTTCAACTTGCAGCGAGGCTATGTTTTGATAAACTCGTCATAAGTTTAAAATACCACAAGTCAAATATGCATTTATTACACCTAAACCACTGGAAAATTATAGCTTAGCCTCGTCTTATTTAAATATGCTCAGAACACTCACATTAGCCTAAAGTTTGGAAAATCATCTAACACAGATAGTATTTTATAATAAAGTGTTAAAGATCTCATGTAATTTATTGAATGATGTACTGAAAATAAAGAATGGTCGTATGGCTAGGTAAAGTATGATTTCTCATGAATGCATATCACTTGCACACCATAGTAAAATTGAAAAATTGTAAGTTCACCAAAAGTTGGGAAATGTCTATATCTGTGAATATCTTAAAAATCATTGAATTCTGTATCTTAAATGTGTAAATTATGTGTCCTATGAACTATATCTCAGTAAAGCTGCTTTAAAAAATATTCTTTGATAACTGGATTATACGTGAGTATGTGGTCAAAACCAAAGTCATAAAGGAACAATCACAGTAATTTCTACAATTTTACAAGTGCCCTACATGCAACCCAATCTACAAATAGACCCCTGTGTCTAGCAGCATATGCCAATTTATCCCAGCGTTTTTATAGGAAATCCTGTTGATGCTGGACGTGGCAGCTGTGGCTCATTCCTTTATTTCCTCAGGACTGTGAGGTTCTTGACTCATCCTCATAAGATGTCAGTGATATGATATTTTGGGGACCCAGGGGAATTACTCTTCAAAGGCAAGCAGGTATTTCAAGAAAAAGCCTTCCCCAGTCCCTTTGAATATATCCATAAAATCAGTAACTTCTAGACTGCACAATATATGTGGGAAGGAAGCCTCATTTTCCTGCAAAATGGCATTCACAAAGACTTTCTAATGCCATCAGAAAATCTTTCAGTGTGTGGCAATTTATAATCCATCACTTTGTTCTCTACACACACACACACACACACACACACACAAAGACTCAAAGATCAATAGATTAATCACTGAATTAAAAACAACCTGCAAAGTCAACTTCTTCTTCTGTGTCAGCCTGAAAATGAGAGCTGAAATTTTATTTTCCCTTATCTGCCTCCAACAGGGTTTACTGCGCGAATAAAAGCGTTTCACCTTTCACCAGTCAAAGAGGAACATGCAACTCTCAACCAGCCCTCCCTGTTGATGAACTGGGTTGAAAGGTGATGCAAAGATGATTCATGGCTTTTCAGGTATGTGAAATGTAAGAGCAGTTCAAATTTGATGCCTAATGCATGTTTACTAGGCACTGAACGATAAATTTTTGAATATGTTCAATTTGTTTGAATTATTTTGCTATGCTAAATAAAAATTACAGGTTTTCATTCACCTTTTTAAATAACTTTTCATTTTACTATTTACCAAGGTATCTAAGCACACTTTAAAATAGGCACACATATGTGTCACACTGTCTTAGTTCACTCAGACTGCTACTCCACAAATCAGGTAGCTTATAAACTATAAAATCTATTTCTCACAGTCTAGTGGCTGGGAAGTCCAAGATCAAGGTGTCAGCAGATTTGGTGTTTGGTGAACAAGCACCTACTCATAGAAGGCCATCTTCTCATTGCAACCTCATATAACAAAAGTGTCAAGAGACCTCTCTGGGATCTCTTTTATAAGAGCATGAATTTTGTTCATGAGCACTCCACCCTCATAACTTAATCACCTTCCAAAGATCCTATAATCTAGAGTATTAGGATTTAAATTTTGATAGAATGTAGACATTCAGTCTGTTGCACATGTCATAATATTGTGTCACTTTATAAGGTGGCATGTCTTTTATATAGTCAATTCCTACTCAGAGCAGTTCTTGAAGATAAATATGATCTCCATTTTATAGATAAGAAAAGTGAAGCTCGAGAGACAAAGTCACTTGATCAATGTCTTACAATGAGCAGGTTATAGAACTGGGATTTGTTCTCAACCTACCTAAATCTACATCTCTGAAACTAACTTTAATTAACTATAAATTAACTATAAGTATCAACCAGCTTCAGTGGTATGCCTCTGTGTGTAGTATACTTTGCCTATTTATTTGAATGTAGTCAGAAAATAATTGTTGCCATTTTGCTTATTATGTTTTCTGTAATTTGTTCTCATGTTTGATTTTGTATATTTTCCAACATTACTTAAGATATAGAGATTTGTGACAGTTATACCTTCATTGTTCACTGTATACTTCATCATTATACACTTACTTAATTTGTCACTTTAAAATAGATTTTTGCCTGTGTCAGATAAAGAAAGAAAATGTATAATTTAAAAAAAAGCTTAAGCAAAATGTGCTTCAAAGCATTGAATTCTGAGGTTCAATATATTTGTCTTCAAAACCATACAGGTACAAGTACTGTAGGTTATCATAATCTAATCAGATAGTTATCTGTAATTAAGATGAAGCAAGAGGCAAAGCCATTCTTATTGAATAGTTTTGATATTGATAATATTTTAATCAGACTCCTTCAATGTAAATCAAGAATCCTTTTGGCCAGGCGCAGTGGCTCACACCTGTAATCCCAGCAATTTTGGAGGTTGAGGTGGGAGAATTACTTGAAGCCAGGAATTTGAGACCAGCCTGGGTAACAAATTGAGACCCTGTCTCTACAAAAATGTTAATAAGTTGGCCAGGTGTGGTGGTGCACACCTGTAGTTTCATCTACTCTGGAGGCTGAGTTGGGAGAATCGCTTGAGCTCAGGAGTCTGAGGCTGTAGTGAGTTATGATCACACAACTGCACTATGGCCTGGTTAAAAGAGTGAAACTGTGTCTCTAATAAAAAAAGATATTTAAAAGAAATTTTAAAACATTTTAAAGAATTTTCTTTTGACTTTTTGCTTGCCTGAATTTTCACTGGTCAACTGATACTATCAATGCCTGTAGAAATTAGGACATGTACCTTCTAATGATAGTATTTATATCATGTTCCAGGGAGTAGCTGAAATTTACAGAGAGGAAAAAAATAACAACAACAAAACTCACATTGTGTTCTGAGTCTTAAATTTGGGTGTTCAACTGATGTAATAAATACCAGAAACAGACAAGTAAACTTATCAAACCTACAAAGTAATTTCTGATGTCTTTGAGGCAACAAATCAAACTCCAAGATGACATTCTGGTTATTAGCTTTGATACTTTGACACTGGCCAATCTGTGAAGTTGTTATTTAGGTTCTTTAAAAAAATATGTATATCTGCAAAGTGAGATTGTGACAGTTGTGTTCTGTAATAAATTATTACTAAAAAGCTTTAAAATATTTACTACTGTTTTGTATCATAGCATCTGACACTTTTATATTAATATGATAAATCTACTTCCTTTATGTATTAATGATATACATTTAGTTGTTCTTTTATATTTCTATATGATGCTTTTTAATGTTTTATTACAACCCTATAGTATTTAAAATCGTTTGTGATTCTTTTAAATTTAGGTTGTAGAGCCCATTCATAATTATTGCTATAGGACACGTGATTTCACTTTTGTCATCTTTATATTATTACTGATTATCATATTTATTTTCTATTTCTTCAATTTTTATGTGGTTATTACTGTTTATATTCTCTATAGCATTTTATCATATATATAGAATTTGTCATTCTTTTGGTTGTTAGCTTTCAGATTATTCTACATATTTCTAATTTTTACAATTCAGTAGAATTCTGTATTTTTAATTCATATCACCCTAAAACCAACCAACCATTTGAGACAACTGAATATGAGAATATTTTTGTTTTCTCTATCCACTTTCTCTATTCAATTCTCAATCTTTGTCGATAAATTATTAAGAAATTTTAAAAATTATGTTGTATTTTTAAAAATAATTTTCATACATTCAATTTTATATATAATTTAAACATAATCACCAATTGGTTTTAATATTTTAAATGACTTTTAATATTTTGAAACCAATTGGTGATTATGTTTAAATTATATGTAAAATTGGATTTCTTTTATAAAGGATTTCTTTCATAAAGATTTCAAAATGCTTAGGAAACCTTTATTCAATGGAAGAAACACTTGAAATACTTTAGATCTCATATATTTCATTTGTCTTTACAAAAAAGTTAATTTTGCTGGGTATAAAACTTTAGAATTCTAAACTTATATTGAACAATGTTACACATGTAAAACTTTAGTATTGTAGTATTTAATGTTTCAGTTACCATATTAAATAACAACATAATTTTTAATAATTTTAAAAACTTTATTTTTATTTATTTATTCTTTTAGAGACAGTATCTTACTTTGCCTCATGGGCTGGAATGCTGGAATGCAGTGGCACAGTCTTGGCTCACTGCAACCTTTGCCTCCCAAGCTCATGTGAGACTACTACCTCAGCCTCCTGTGTAGTTAGAACTGCAGGCATGCACCAACATATTTGACTAATTTTTGTATTTTTGTAGAGATAAGATTTCTTCTTGTTGCCCAGGCTAGTCTCAACCTCCTGGGCTCAAGTGATCTGCCCACCTCAGCCTCCCAAATTGCTCAGTTTACACGTGTGAGCCACCATGCCTCACTAAAACTATTTTTTGTGAAGATTTTTAGTTTCATTTACTTAAAATATTTTATTTTAATATTACTTAAAATATTTGATGAAAATGTTAGAATACTTAGAATAAATAAATACTTAGAATATTTGATGAAAAGGTCATATTAATAGTGCTGGAGAGGTTGTTGGTTGTCATAGTATTTCTGGAAGGATATTTGGCAGAATGTAACAAAAGTGATACAGAATGTTAGCGGCTATTTGGGCTGATAAAATTACATGCTAAAAAATTTGGCAAACTCAAGCATTACACAATAATTATTATTTGGTTCAGATGAATGTCATAACATTTTATTTCTCATCGTCTGTGTCAACACCTATTTCATCTATTTGAGAGTCTATTTCAGAGAAACCAATTATCTCCATGTATACTTTCTACTCCCATCCTCAATCTTAATGACTATAATCCTTTATTGTTTTATCTCTGTTTAATAATTCTCCATATTCTGAGAATCTCACAGTATCTTCTATTACACATAACATGATTTTCTACTTTTGGACTACCATATTTTCCAAGTATAATTTATACCTGTTTTGTTTTAGGTACCTGAATACTGAAAACTAACAGCATGTGACAATTTATTTCATTGGCTTGTTTGATTTAAGTTACATATCTTAAGACCACAAGCTCGAACTTTTGTTTTTGTTTTTGTTTTGAGATGGAGTTTTGCTCTTGTCACCCAGGCTGGAGGGCAATGGTGACATTTAAGCTTACTACAACTTCTTCTTTCCTGGTTCAAGCAATTCTCCTGCCTCAACCTTACAAATAGCTCCTGTCTCAACACTACAGGCACCCACCACCATGCCTGGCTAATTTTTGTAATTTTAGTAGAGACAGGGTTTCACCATTTTGGCAAGCCTGGTCTCGAGCTCTTGACCTCAGGTGGTCCACCTGCCTCAGCCTACCAAAGTGCTAGGATTACTGGTGTGAGCCACCACGCCCATTCCCAAGCTCCAATTTTATGGAGATCTATTATAGGAAATGTGAGCCTTTTCTAAAATTTCTTCTGTTTTCTGCAGTAAATAATTTTCAATAGTATGATTTTCTTGAGTCTTAAAAATTATATGCTCTTTAATTTATGGCATGTGAGGTCCCATTTTGCTATTTTACTCTTTGTATTATATAGGGCAACATCAGTTATCATGTGATAATTGCCAGCAGACATGTTGAAGATTACACTTGTTTATATACTTTGTCTAGTTGTACAGTAATCAAATCCTCTTTTCAGACCTATTGCTGGAGAGGGGAATTTATTTCAACTTCCAGTTACTAATGAGATTATATGAACTGTCTTCTGTAGGAGAAGTAACATCTTTCTCACAGTCCATATTATAGATTCTCCATTATTCCTATGGGTGTAAAACCACATGGATGGAATCCTACTAATGATTGCCCCTTGCTCCATTTCTGCTTAAGAAATTTTGTTTGTTGTAATTTGCATATCCCTAATAAACCATGCATTTATTTATCTAGTTCTACTTCCTTATTTTTAGAAACAAACAATTAAATTGATCAAAAATCTAACATGAAATATACTTGCGGAATATTTGATGATAAGGTCATATTGACAGAGTGCTGGAGATTTTGTTGATTGTCATAATATTTTAGAAGGATGTGTGGCAGAATGTTACAAAAGTGATACTAAATATTGGAAGCTACTTGAACTGATAAAATTACAATTAGTTATCGCTGCAAAGAAATCACTAAAGATATGCAGAAAGCTTTAAACTGTATATATATTTAGTATTATATATAAGTAAGATTAAAGATTGAATTTAAATATTTAAAACAAAGACATTTAAAAATAATTATGGATAAAATAAAATAATTACATTTACAGATTTAAAAATATTTCTTGAAAATCTTGTTATAAATAAGATTCATTAGCCTGTCAAAATATTCAAAAGTTAATGTTAAATGAAATGAGGTTAGGTTAAAATATTAAAACAAAGAATTGATACTGATATAAAAAATAAAAGGTAATTTGAGATAGTGATATTTTTCTTTTTATATTTTGAAGTATTTTCTATAATAAGTATAGATTGCATATATCAAATCAAATGAAAATTTTGATTAAACTACTGCAATAATTTCTTGGGGCTAAGAGGTTTTCTAATTTTACTTATAATTTATTTCTTAAATTGTTAAGAGTGCATATTGAAGATAATTTAAAATTCAGTATACTCTCTGATACATTGTTAACTATGGACTTGATTCCTCTTCACCTCTTTCTATATGGATTGCTATGATAAAACCTTGCTGCAATATAACAGCAGTGACCAGTATCTTTCTCTATTATGATTTGACATATAAAATAAATTAAGTAAAATTAATTATATTAAATATTTTTATATAGTTATTAGTGGGGACAACTGAAGATGTGCATATTCATTAGTTGCTTCTGTGTGTGTGTTTGTGTGTGCATGTGTGTCTGTGTGTATGTTTGACTATATTTCCTGAAGACATAAATATTATTGAATATTTTGTGTTTCACTATATCATATTTTCAATTTAGTAGAATTGATTCTTTAAATTTTCGATTAAATCTTACAATTTAAGAAATTATCTTAAACCTACTATTTGAGTTTCTGGAAAGATTATATATGTTAAAAAGACCATATATTTTATAAATAAAAAAAATGGTAACACTAACAACATCAGTAATATATTCAAAATGTATGTTTTCAGTTGAAACTTAGAATAATGCATGTTGTATGAATATATATGTATATTAGAACATGACTTTTTAAATATTAAAATATGCTAATAAATATGCATGTTTATAGATTTCTTATATTGAAATGCAGATAATATTTAAACTAAACGGTATACAATTTTACAATACCATCATATGCAAATATGATTATATACAACATTGATATTGACCATGTCTGTCACTGTTACAAAAAGTTTTTTAAATACACACTTGAAAAATTTGTTGGATAGCATGCCATGTTTGTAGATTTTTTGTGTGCTTATATTATTTTAAAATTAAATAGCTAATGAGAAATAATAAGTTTAAAAAAGATTCATAATTTCCTATCACCTTATGTTGGTATATACGTCATGTTTATTTTTATTTTTCCATACTCTCAGGAAACTGAAAAGCACATCTGCTATCTAAATATTTTTATTGAATTGCTGCAGAAATTGAAATAGTTACTACTCATGGACACTAAAATATCACCTGTTTTTGGTTAGTTAATTGAGCTAGTAATTATTCTTGAACATGTGGGTTGGTTGTTTTCTGCCTAAAATAATTACCCAATGAAGCTTATGCTAGGGCTATCAGCAGGAAGCTAACAATTGGGGTGTTGGTGAGAAGAATGTACATAACACTTCTGTGTTTGCTGCCAGATGGAGAAGCAGATGGGTGTGTAATACATGCAAAACTAACTACATGATCTAAAATCTGCTCACTACCCATTATCAACAAGGTCAAGGTTTCAGAAAATCAAATGTATCCAACCAACAGATTACTTAAAATTAGATAAGAACAGGTTTTCATTAATAAGTCTATATTTTTACCTGCAAATCATATTTGGGACAGAAAGTATATTGATTGCTTGTTACTAAAATGTGTAGTAATATTAATTTTTACAAATTTATATGACTAATCAGGTAGTTACTAAAAAAAAGTGAGGCTACTTCTTCTTATTTCTTTTTTATGTTTTTCCCCGGGAAAGATTTAAACAATTAAACAATTAAATTTAGTAAAAATATTTCCCTGAAGTGTGGTAAACTGAGATTTTAGTTTGAAGACAAATTTACATTTGTATCATGTAGGCCTGTGTATGCATGAACATATATACACCCACGCATATGACTTATTATAATTACTGTACTCTGCTATCCTAGAGAAAGAAGTTCAAATTTTTCCAACATATTTGTTTAATATACTCATTGGGATTTTAATCTTAATTACATGATTCATATGAAAATATTATTTAATGTTTAACATTAGCATAAAACATTAATTAATCTGTATTATCAAAGCAAAGTGCACTTATTTCAGATAATCCCTAGTTATGCATCAAGTTTTCCTTATGTGTTTGCTATTACAAATGAAAAAATAAACTATAGAAGAATGTGTTTATGTCACTAACTCAGCGAGGGAAGTTAATCATAACACTCAGAAAATAACACTTAAAAAGTGCATATGTACATTACCAGTAAATCTGGAAAGCAAAATCCAGATAGTTACATGCAAATTCTGCTTAGTTGAAGGTAGTAGCTGCTAGAGTCATTCTAATAGGAACACTCAGGTAGTAATTTGGTTAACTGCTGGTGGTTGAGTGTGATCTAGCATGAAAATGAATGATCTCAGGCTCAACCGCTAACTAGCATGGATTTTACTTCCAGGAGCCCCACCAGTTACTTGTGAGCATCTGGGAAAGATCTTCTCATGGCTTTGACAGGCTGGTGACAGGAGGGAGAATAATTCTTCTGGAATATGCCCAGAGCTTTCTTCATTAACAAAGACCTTCTCTCCAATTCTTTACCAGAGACTTTAGCAGCTCGATAAAAAGCATTTCTCCCACTCCAGGCCTCTATGGTCTTCTTGTCTTACTTAACGGGGAGGGAAGCAAAACAATGTAAGGACAGCGGCAAAGTGCAGAGGCCAAAGACACAAACTCACTAAATGAGTTAGACTTAATTATAAGATTATAGAGTGTTCCTCCTTTATTTCATATTCTACCACAACACCAATAAAGTTTCACTGTAATGATAGTGGATTGTAGGTGAAGGTCCTGCAAGATGTAGACTCTGTCTGAGAAGATATCCACAGAGAAGTCCAAAGTCAAGAGGGAAGATTAAACAAGGACATTGTAGGAATTTGAAGTATCAGACATCTGTAGCTATGGTAATCATTAAATTAATTCAGTCTCCTATTCAAATACATGCAAATTCTCACAGTAGAGAATTTTTTTCAATTACTCTTATCCAATACCGCATATTCAAATTTCAACAAAAATTACAATAAACACAAAAATGCAAGAACAAAAAATGTATGAAGATGCAAATCAAACATCAGAACCAGACTCAGATATGACATCAGTGTTGAAATTACCAGGTAGAAAATTAACAATATCTGTGACAATATGTTAAGGACTCCAGTGAATAAAGTAGACAACATGTAAGAACAGATAGGTAACATAAGAAGAGAGATGAAAGTTCTAAGAAAGAATCACAAAGAAATACTGGAAATGAAAAACATTTTAACTGTAGTGAAGAATGACTTCGATGAAATCACAAGTGCATGTGACACTGCTGAGGAAAGCATCACTGAGCTTGAGAAAGATCAATAGAAACTTCCCATTTTAAAATACAAAGATAACAAAATGCAGAAGAGATCACCCAAGACCTGTAAAAAATTTCAAAAAGATGTAACATGCACCTAGTTAGGATACCAGAAAAATAAGAAAGAGGTAATGAAAAAGAAGAAATATTTAAAGTAATAATGTCAGAGAACATTTCAAAGGTAATAACAGACCAAATCACAGATACATAAAGCTAAGGAACAACAGTTACAATTATAACACAAACACATAAACAAATACCTATACCTTGACAAAGAATATTCAAACTACAGAAAACTAAAGCAGTTATGTAAATTGTCTTTTCTTTGCCATAAAAGTTAAGAAGTTATTGGTTTAGAATAATGTGTTGCAACTGTAAGATGGTTCTTTTTGTAAACCTCGTGGTAACCACAGAACAAAAACCTAAAATAGATAGGCTTAATATAAATAGCATAGAATCAAAATGTACTATTAGAAAAAAAATCAGTCACGAAGGAAGACAATCAGAGAGGAAGAAAAAAGAAAGCATTCTAGAAAGTAACCAGAAAACAGGGAACAAAATGGCAGTAGTAACACTTAACCTATCCATAATAACCTTGCATTTAAATGAATTAAATTCTCCTACTAAAAGACAGAGAGTGACTGAATGGATAAAAAGACAAGACCCAACTATATGCTGTCTAAAGTACTCACTTCACCTCTAAAGACATGTACAATCTGAATATGAAAGGATGGAAAATATATCTTCCATGCAAATGCAAACCTAAAAAGAGTAGAACTAGCTATATTTATGTCAGACAAAATAGACCTTAAGTAAAGAACAGTTAAAAGTAAAAGAAGGGCATAATATAATAATAACGGGGTCAATACAGAAAGATTATAAAATTCAACACCCCCCTGTCAGGTATAGACAGATCATTAAGACAGAAAATCAATGAAGAAACCCTGGAGTTAAACTTCACTGTATACAAAATGGACCAAATAGAAGTTTACAAATATTCCAACCAACAACTACAGAATACATATTTTTCTCAACAGCACATGAACATTTTCCCGGATAAACCATATGTGAGGTCACAAAATAAGTCTTAACAAATTTTTTAAAAATTGAAAACCTGTCAAACATCTTTTTTGACCACAACAAAATAAAACTAGAAACCAATAGCAGAAGGAACATTAGAACCTGTACAAATCCATAGAAATTAAATAATAAGGTCCTGAACAATAATTAGGTCAATGAAGAAAGTAGAAACTTCATGAGAAAGATGAAAATTGAAGCACAGCATACCCAAACATATAGGATATAACAAAAGCAGTTATAAAAGGAAAGTTTTTAGAAATAAATCCCCACGTCAAAAAAGTAGAAAGACTTCACGTAAGCAACCTAATGATGCACCTGAAGGAACTAGAAAAGCAAAAACAAACTAAACTCAAAATGAGTAAGACTGAAAGAAACAATAACAATTATAATAGAAATAAATAAAATTGAGGCTAAAATATTAAAGAATCATATCAAAAAGTTGGCTTTTGAAAAAAATAAATATTTAGTTAGAATTAACTAAGAAAAAGCCATTACAACTTATACTATACAAATGCAAAAGACTATTAGAAGGCTATTATGAACAACTACATGTCAACAATTGGAAAGCCTAGAAAAAATAAATTCCTGAATACATATGACCTATCAATATTGAATCATGAGGAAATAGAACCTCTGAGCAGACCAATAAAGAGTAACAAAACCGAAGCCATAATAAAAAGTCTTATATAAAAAAGGCCACAGGCGGATGGTTTCACTGCTAAACTCTACCAATATTTAGAGAATATCTAGTGTCAATTATACTGAAACTATTTCAGAAAATTTCAGGGGAGAGAATATTTCTAAACTCATCTTATGAGGCCAGATATGCCATGATATCAAAGTCAGACAAGAACACAACAGAAAAACAGGTATAGACAGATCATTAAGACAGAAAATCAACAGAAAAACAACCCATTATCCCTCATGAACATACATGAAAAAATTCACAATAAAATATTGACAAACAGAATGCTCCAATACATTAAAAGCTCATTTATCAGGATCAAGTGCGATTCATCCCAGTGATGCAAGGATGGTTCAACATACACAGAATCAATAAACATGATGCATAACATAAAGAGAATCATGTAAATGTTATAAAATTTAACATCTATTTATGATAAAAACTTCCAATATACTAATAATAGTAGAAGTATACATTAAAACAATAAACCTACATATGAAAAAGCCACAGCTAACATCATACCGAACAGGGGAAAATTGAAAGACTTTCCTTTAAGACCAGAAAGAAGACAAGGATGCCCACTTTCACTACTTTTATTCAACATAGTATTGGATGTCCTAGCCAGAGCAGTTGGGCTAAGGGAAAAAAAAGAACATTAAATTTGGAAAGAGAGAAGTCATATTAGCCTTGTTCACAGACAACATGATCCTACATTTAGACAAACCTAAAGACTGATAAATGAATTTAGCAAAGTTCCAGATAATAAAGAAATACAAACACCAATCACATTTCTATACACCAACAGTAAACAATCTGAAAAATAAGAAAGCAATCTCATTTACACTAGTATTGAAAGTAATAAAATACCTAGAAATAAATTTAATAAAAGAAGTAAAAGATTTGTGCAAGAAAAATGATTAAATACTGATCAAAGAAATTTAAAAAGACTGAAAAAAATAGAAAGATACCTTGTGCTCTTCTACTGTAGCATTATTATTATGCTCATGTATAATATAGTTGAAATGTCCATACAACCTAAACTGATCTACAGATTTTATGAAGACCCTGTTAAAAATGCCAATGGCATTTTTCACATAAATAAAAAAAGTAATCCTAAAATTTGTAGGGAATTACAAAAGTCACCAAATGGCCAAAAGAATTCTGTGGTAGAACAAAGTTAGAGGCATCAGTTTACCAGACTTCAAAGAATACTATAAAGCCACAGTAACCAAAACAGCAGGTACTGGCATAAAAACAGACATATAGACCAATGGAACAGAGCAGTTAATTCAGAAGTAAGTACACATATTTACAGCTAACTAATTTTTGATAAAGATTCCCAAACATATATTGGGAAAAGAACGGTCTCTTCAATAAATAGTGCTAGCATATGCAGAAGAAACTAAACTCCTATCTCTCACTATGTACAAAAATCAAATAGAAAATAGATGAAAGGCTTATATGTAAGTCTTGCAACTGGTAAATGACTATAAGGAAACTTTGGAGAGACACTTCAAAACATTAGTTTGGGCAAATATTTTTATAACACCTGAAAACACAAGCAACAAGAGCAAAAATAGGCAAATAGGATTACTTCAAGCTAAAAAGCTTCTACGCAGCAAAGAAACCAATCAACAGTTTGAAGAAACAATCTACAGATTGAGAGAAAACATTTGCAAACTATCCATCTGACAAAGGCTTCATAGTCAGAATATATAAGAAACTCAAACAACTTAATAGCAAAAAAAAAAAAAAAAAACAACAAATAATCCAACTTTAAAATTCACAAATTACCAGAAAGTACATTTTATAAAGAAGACATAGAAATGGACAAAAGATACATTAAACAATATGCAACATTACTAATCATCAGGAACATGCAATCAAAACCTTCATGACATATCACATAACCCCAGTTAGGTTAGCTGTTATCAAAAAGACAGAAAATAAGAAATGTTGGGAAGAATGAACAGGAAAAGGAATGCTCACATGCTATTGGTGGGATTGTAAATCAGTATGTCACAATGGAAAGTAGCGTGAAGCTTCCTCAAAAATAATAATAAAAGAAAGAATTACCATAAAATTCAACAATCTAACTGCAGGATATATACCCAAAAGGAAGGAAATCAGTATATTAGAGAGACGTCTGTATTTCCATGTTTATTATAACACTATTTGCAATAGTCAAGATGTGTTCATCCACAGTTGAATGGATAAAGAAAATATATGTATATATATATTTCATATAATATATGAAATATAATATATTGAATGAATATATACATATTGAAATATTCAGCCATAAGAAAGAAAGAAATGCTGTCATTTGTAGCAACAAAGAACTGGTGGGCATTATGTCAAAGAAATAAGCCAGGCATTGAAGACGAATATCACGTTTTCACTCATATGTGGGAACTAAAAAAAGTTTATCTCATGAAGGTAGAGAGTATAATGATAGTTACCAGCAGTTGCAAAGAATAGGAAGAAGGAGGAATAAAGAGAGTTGTTTAATGGGTCCAAAAATATAGTTAGAAGAAATACATTCTAGTGTTCAACAGTACAGTAGGGTGACAATGGTTAACAGTGATTTCTTGTATATTTAAAAATAGCTAGAAGAGAAGATTTGGAATGCTCCAAACACAAAGAATAAATATTTGAGGTGACAGATATCCTAATTACCCTAATTACCCATTTATCACAATACAGTGTATACATGTATTAAAATATCACATGTATCCCATAAAAATGTACAATTGTTATGTATGAACTAAAAACTGTGCCCTTCATAAGTAAGAAACATATGAAGACATTTCCAGATAAGCAAAAGCTGAGGCTATTTGTTTCAACCAGGCGCACCCTGAGAGAAATGCTTAAGGGAGTCCTGCAGGATGAAATGAAAGGACACTAAAGAGTGACTAAATGACATATAAAGAAGTAAAACATTGCAATAGAAGTAAATATATGGGCAAATACAAAACCAACATTATTTTAACAATAGTTTGTAATGTCACTTCTTGTTTTCGACATGATTTAAAAGACTAATGCAGCTGGGTGCAGTGGCTCACACCTGTAATCCCAGCATTTTGGGAGGTTGAGGGAGGTGGATCACTTGAGGCCAGACATTCAAGACTAGCCTGGGCAACATGGCAAAACCCCATCTCTACTGAAAATACAAAAATTATCTGGGTGTGGTGGCAGATGCCTATAGTCCCAGCTACGTCAGAGACTGTGGCATGAGAGAATTGCATGAGCCCAGGAGACGGAGTTTGCAGTGAGCTGAGATCACGCCACTGCACTCCAGCCTGGGCAACATAGTAACATTCTGTCTCAAAATAAATGATTAAAAAAAAAAACTAATACTTTTAAAAAATAATTACTCTAAATTCTAGTAGGATTATAAATTTTAACTCCACATTTTGTTTTCTACATAGTGTAAGTGACTTACACACTTAAAAATATTATGAGTTTATGTTTTGGGTGACATCAACTACTGAAAGAGGAGGAGACAGAGCAGACCAAAGACCAGAGCTGCTGTCTGTTATTGAAGTTAAGCTTGTATACATTTGAGATAGAGTTTAATAGGCAAGAAGAAAGGGATAAGAGAGAAGGAAGAAGCTCCCCCATACAGAGACAGAGGGAGGGGGGCTCCAAAGCCAAAAAAGGAAACTCCCAACTCTAGGATGTTAAATATAATCACAAATTTGTAAATTGTAAGCACAAATAAAATATATTTAGGAAAAGAAAAGGAGAAAGAGATCAGGCCCTGTGGCTCAGACCTATAATCCCAGCACTTTGAGAGGCCAAGGCAGGTGGATCATTGAGGTCAGGAGTTTGAGACCAGCCTGGTCAACATGCGGAAACTTTGTCTCTGTGAAAAATGCAAAAATTAACCAGGCGTGGTGGTGCATGCCTGTAAATCCAACTACTCAGAAGAATCACTTGAACCTGGGAGGCAGAGATTGCAATAAGCTCAGATTGTGCCACTGCACTCCAGTCCAGCCTGGGTGACACAGTGAGACTAGGAGAATGGATAACATAACATGATCCAACTATATGCTGTCTATGAGATTCACTTTAAATCTAAAGACACAATGATTCAATGCAAAAGGATAGAAAAAGATATTACATTACATTAGCAGGGCATGGTGGCACACACCTGCAATGTTAGCTACGTGGGTGGCTGAGGTATGAGAAACTCTTGAACGTAAGAGGTGGAGGTTTCAGTGCATTATATTATTACTAACCGAAAGGGAGTAAACATCAAATAAAACAAATAAAACATCAAATAAAACAAACTGACTTTGTCAAAAGCAAAAAAGTTTACAAAAAATAAAGAAGTACATTACATGTTAATAAAGGGTTCAATACAACAAATAACGATAGTAAAAGCTTATGAACCTAACAAAAAAACATCTAAATATAGAAAATAAATTTTGGTAGAACTAAAGGAAGAAATAGACAGTTCTACAGCAATAATTGACAACTTGATAACCCACTGTCAATAATGGATAGAACAACTCCAGAGAGAAGTCAGAAAATAGAGGGCTTAACCAACACAATGAACTGTCAAGGTCTAAAGCACATAAACTGAGCATTCCCACCCAACAACATACAGTTTCACTTCTTGAAATGCGCATGAGACATTTTCCAGGATAAACCACATGTAGAGCCACAAATTATGTCTCAATGCATTTTAAAAGAGAGATAACCTACAAAGCTTTGTCTTTGACCTCGATAATATGTTAAAAACCATTAGTCAAAGTAAAACTGGAAAATTCACCAATTTATATTAATAGAAATTACACAACATATTATCAAACTATCAAAGAAGAAATAATAAGGAAAATTATAAAATACAGATGAATGAAAACAAAAACACAACACATCAAAACTTAAGTGCTACTGCAAAAACAGTGCTAAGGGAAAAATTTGGCAATGTACAGTGTTACGTTAAAAAACAACAAAGACCTCAAATCAACAATTTAGCTTTATAACTTCTATGAAAAGAACAATCTAATCCCAAGGCTCTTAGATGAAAGGAAATTATATATACTGCAGCTGAGAAAGCAAAATAGAAAATAAAAAAGGACAATAGAGGATATTAATGAACCCACAGTTGGTTCTCTGAAAATATCAACAATTTGATGAACATTTAGCCAGATGGACTAAAATAAATAAATAAATTAAATTGTTTAAAAAAAAGAGACACACACACAGAGTGAGAAGAGTCAAATTAATTAAAATTAGAAATGAAAATGGGGACATTATTACCTATCATACAGAAAGAAAAAGAATGATGAGAATATGCTATGAATAGTTGTATACCAACAAATTCAATAACCTAGATGAAGAGGACAAATTTCTAGAAACAGAAAACCTGTTAAGATGAATAGAAAGCCCCAATAAATCTATAAAAACATGAATCAGTATTCAAAGCCTCACTAAAAAGAAAAGCCCTGGACATGATGGCTTTACTGGGTAATTTTGCCAATCATTTAAATAAGTAGCATCAATAATTCTCAAACTTATTTAAAACAACTGAAGAGAGAGGAACACTTTCAAATTGATTTGATGAGGTCTGCACTACCTTAACATTGAAGGCAGACAAAGACACAAGAAAAGAAAAGCACAGACCAATATTCCTTACCAACAGTGATGCAAAAAATAAATATATAAATAAAAGTCCTTAACAAAATTCTAGCAAATTGAATTCACCAGCATATTAAAGGATTATACACCATAGCTAACTGGGATTTATTTCTTTAATGCAAAGATGTTTCAGGATACAAATTCATCAGTGCAGTATATTACATTAACAGAATGATGAAAAACCCACATAATTATCACAATCGATGCAGAAAAAGCATTTGACAAAATTTAACACCACTTCACGATAAATGCACTCAACAAGCTAGGAATAAAAGGAAACTACCTCAACATAATAAATGCTATATGTGAAAAACTCAGCAAACATCATACTAATTGGTGCAAGACTGAAAGCTTTTCCTCTATAATTGTGACTTCCTGATTTTGCCATTTACTTTTAAGATAATATTCTAAGTTCTAGTTAAAGCAATTCAGCAAGGAAAAAATAAAAGGCATCTAAATTGGAAAAAATAAAATAAAATTAACTTTCTTTGCAGATGACATAATCTTAAATTTAGAAATCCCTAAAGATTTCACATAAAAACTATTCGAACTAAAATTAGAAATGAAAATGGGGACATTACGGAATCTGGATCAGGACCTCTTTCCTGTAACAGTGAGAATGCCAAATGGTTAAATCAGTGAGGAAAACAGTATGGCAGTTCCTCAAAAAGTAAAATTTGAAAACTTAGTTACCATATGTTCCAGCAATACTACTTAGTTCAAACTAATAAATGAACTCAGCAGAGCAGGATAAAAAGTTAACACAATAATTGACATATCTTTATATTAATGATGAGTAACGTGAAAAAGAAATTATGAAAATAGCTTTATTTACAATAGCATGGAAGAATAAAATACTCAAAAATTAATCAAGGAAGTAAAGGTCTTCTTCAATGAAAACCAGAAAAATTTATGGAAGAAATTTAAGAAGAGATAAATATATGAAAACATATTCAATGTTCATGGATTAGAAGAATACAATTGTTAAGATGCCAATGCTATGTAAAGCAATTTACAGATTTAATCCAATCCCTATCAAAAATCCCAATAATGCTTTTTGAAAATATTTTTTAAATGTCTTAAAATTTATATGGAATTTAAACAGATTTCAACATACCAAACAATCTTGAAAAAGAAAAGTGGAGGACTCACACTTGCCACAAACTTATTACAAAGCAATATTAATATACTGTGTGGCACTGGCATAAAGAGAAATATATAGATCAATTTAATAAAATAGATTCCAGCAATAAACTCTCACATATATGCTCAAATGATTTTTGACAATTGTGCCAGTACAATTCTGTTGGGAAAGGGCAGTCTTTTCAATACATGCTGTTGGGAAAACTGGATGTTCACATGCAAAAGAATGAAGTTGGATTCTCACCTAATACCATAAACAAAAATTAATGCAAAATGGATTAAAGTCTTAAATGTAAAACTTACCACTAGAAATCATTTAGGAGAAAACAGAGCAATCCTTCAGGACAATGGATTTGGCCTTTTTTTTTTTTTTTTTTTTTTTTTGATATTACAGCAAAAACAACGGGCCCCATAAAAGTTGC
>CAUYLZ010104966.1:0-23447 GCA_963573645.1 Pithecia hirsuta
ATGGTGAAACCTCGTCTCTACTAAAAATATAAAAATTAGCTGGGGGTGGTGATGTGCACCTGTAGTCCCAGCTACTCAGGAAGCTGAGTCAAGAGAATCATTTGAACCTGGGAGACGGAGGTTTTACTGAGCCGAGATCACACCACTGCACTTCAGTCTGATGACAGGGCAAGACTCCATCTCAAAAAAAAGAGTAAGAATATGCTAACACTAATAATAGCTGATGAGCTTTTTTAAAAATTGCAGAAAAATCTCAAAATGTTTTAAGAAAGTTTGCAAATTTGTGTTGGGTCACAGGTTGGACAAGCTTGCCCTAGTCCTGTCGGATAACTAACTCCTATTATCCACAATAGTCTCACCAGCCCTGAGTTGTTTGATCATTTTATATCCATGTGTTTGTTGTCTATATAAATATCTTCCATTTCTAAAGGTAATCTCCGAGACGGCTTATGCTAATTTGGATTGTTTTTAGATTACACAGAATAGCATAGTTATGGATCAAATTGTGTCCCCCTCAACGCCCCAAATTCATATATTGAAGCCCTAACCCCCAATGGAACTGTATTTGGAGACAGGACCTTCAAAGAGGTAACTACAGTTAAGTGAAAGCATAAGTGCGGGGGCGTAATCTGATGGGACTGTTGTCTTTGTAAAAGGAAGGGATCTCCCCACCCCCAGCACCTGCACAAAGAAGTCATGTCAGCACATAGCAAGGTGGTGGCTGTCCACCAGGCAAGAGAAGAAGTTTCAGTTTGAAACCTACCTTGCCAGCATCTTGATCTTGTACTTCCCAGCCTCCAGAGCTGTTAAGAAATAAGTTGTTGTTTTGTTTTGTTTTGAGACGGAGTCTCACTCTGTTGCCCAGACTGGAGTGCAGTAGTGCAATCTCGACTCACTGCAACCTCCGCCTCCCAGGTTCAAGCAATTCTCTACCTCAGCCTCCCCAGTAGCTGGCATTACAGGCGCCCACCACCACACCTGGCTAATTTTTGTATTTTTAGTAGAGATGGGGTTTCACCAACCTTGCAGGTTAGTCTTGAACTCCTGACCTTGTGATCCACCTGCCTCGGCCTCCCAAAGAAATAAGTTTTTATTGTTTAAGCTAGTGGTCCCCAACCCCCGGGCTGCAGACCCGCACCAGTCTGTGGCCTGTTATGAACCCAGGCCGCACAACAGGAGGTGAGCCGTGGGCAAGGGAGTATTACCACCTGAGATCCACCACCTGTTAGATCAGCAGCAGCATTAGATTCTCACGAGAATCTAATGAGATGCCAGCTGAAACTGCCAAAACCAAGATGATGACAATTAGATTCTCATGAGAACCTAATGCTGCTGCTCATCTGACAGGAGGCGCAGCTCAGGTGGTAATGCTGTTGTGAACTGCCCCTGCGAGGGATCTAGACTGCACACTCCTTATGAGAATCTAATGTATTCTGATCTGAGATGAAGCTGTTTCACCCCAAAACCATCACCCACCACCATCCCCCCTCCACCTCCCACCACCCTCCGTGGAAAAATTGTCTTCCACAAAACTGGTCCTTGGTGCCAAAAAGGCTGGAGACCGCTTGTTTGACCCATCCAGTCTCTGGTATGTTGCTGTGGAAGCCCTAGCAAACTAAAATAGATACTGAAACCGCCTTCGCAAAAATTGTAACAGTGAGAAAATTATGGCAGTGAAAGAGATGAGATTTTTTTTTTTTTTTTGAGATGGAGTCTCTCTCTGTTGCCCAGGCTGGAGGGCAGTGGCTCGATCTTGGCTCACTGCAACCTCTGCCTCCTGGGTTCAAGTGATTCTCCTGCCTGAGCCTCCCAAGTAGCTGGAACTATAGGCGCATGCCACCACGCCCGGCTAATTTTTTGTATTTTTAGTAGAGACGGGGTTTCACTGTGTTGGCCAGGATGGTCTCGATCTCCTGAGCTCATGATCCACCCGCCTCAGCCTCCCAAAGTGCTGGGATTACAGGCGTGAGCCACTGCGCCCAGGATAAAAGACGGGATTTAACTAACCCTTACCTTTCCTTTAGCTGCCCTTAATTATTCCCGGGCTTGGGCCAAGCTAACTTTGTGGGCAAACTAGCCCTTCCCCAAAACTCAACTGCCTTTGTAAACCTAATGAGAGAACACCAGGCTAGGAGGATAGAGGAGCCTGAATTAGGGTAAGGTATAGACATAAAGGATTGCCAGTCTTTTCTTTCTTTCTCTCTTTCTCTCTCTCTCTCTCTCTCTCTCACTCTTTCTGTTTCTTTTTGAGACAGAATTTCACTCTTATTGCCTAGGCTGGAGTGCAATGGTGCAATCACGGCTCACTGCAACCTCTGCCTCCCGGGTTCAAGTGATTCTCCCGCCTCAGCTTCCTGAGTAGCTGGGACTACAAGCGTGTACCACCACACGCGGCTAATTTTTTATTTTTAGTATAGACAAGGTTTCTCCATGTTGGTCAGACAGGTCTCAAACTCCCGACCTCAGGTGATCCACCCACCTCGGCCTCCCAAAGTGCTGGGATTACAAGCATGAGCCACCAAGCCTGGCCCCCTTCACTGCCATTTCTAATTCTACTTTCTCTTCTCAGCTCCTGGATCCTCACTGTCTTCTCTGGGCCTCAGGTGTACCAATGCCTTTTGCTTCCAGTACGGACTTCCTAACAATCAGGATGTGGAGGTCAGGGGAGACTGGAACAGGCTGCCTTAGGAAGCATTGAGCGTCCCAGATTGAAAGTGTGAAAAAGAGGCTGGATCCCACTCAGGAGATGGTGAGGCTGGAATTCTAATTATTACTGGAGTTTGTATTATATGACCTCCAATATTCTTTTCAAAACGAAGACATTGTCTCCAGTATGCCTTAGCACAGGCACACACAGACTCAAAGACTCAAAAACTACTCTGTAGAAGAGAGGAATGTCTAGGTTAGAAAATTTTCAGCTTAATGATATGGACCGGGCCACCTTCAGTCTCTAGTTTAATTCAGTGTCAGCTAGATATGTTTGCTACATTTGAAAAGCTTAATGATTTAAAAAAAAAAAAAGGGGGGGGGCTGGAATGAAATATGTGAGTTTATATGCATGGAAGAAATCTTGAAGGGCATACATCAAAATGTTTCAATGTTTCATCTCTGGGATTGGCTGCTATGAATGTGATCTGGGATGTCAGATCCAGATGGATGATTTCAATGTTTAGTTTTTGTTATTCACTATGTTTCAGATTTTCTGCATGAAAACAAGAATTATGTTTACAAATTAGTACCCACCCACCCCATCTCTATGTTGTTTTTCCGTTTGACAGGCTGGAATACCAGTGGCATCAGGACTGCCTGGTGGAGAGCAGGTCAGAGATCCACTAAGCAGTGTATATCTAGCAGAAAACGATACTAAGGAGCAGAGAGCACTACAGACAGATCCCTCCAGGTCAGAACAATAGGGGAAGAATGACTGTAGCATAGCAGGACTGTGAGGACAGCATCCCATGTGTGGGACCAGCCCTTTCTTTGTCATTCATCCCAGGCATTGGTTAGGATGCTGAGTAGAATATGAGCCACAAGTTAGAGAGCTTCTTTGTTGTCAGAATCATCAGCTTCTTTGCTGCCATGATAAAGCCCCTAACCCAATGTTTTTATCTATAAATGTGGCAAATTGTGGTTGGGATGATGTTGAAAATTCTTTTCAGCTATAAAAAAAATCTGCAATAACATAAGAAAAGATAATTTCCTGAGAGAGGGACAGATCCAGAGAACTTGGCCTTGCCATACAGGTCTGTCAAGGTATTTCCTTCCTTGCCTGAGGAAGGAAACCAAGCCTGAGAGCTATATAGAAAAGAACACAGCCAGGCTGTCTTCATGACAGCTGGAGCTTCTGCATGACCCTCGCGAGCCCCCTGTGCCCTGGCTGTGCTATTGGTGCCTCAGGATGGGAGGCCCTGCTGAGGCTGTGCTTGCTGACTTGAGTTTGGTAGCTAGCTCTGCAGTAGCAGCAGTGCTGCTGCAGTCACAGTGAAAATTGATTTTGTTCCATCCTTCAGTCAAATCCATCTCCGCTGCTAAACATAAGAGCTCAGCTCTTACGGCAGAGACTCTAAAATGACAGTTTCTGAAGGGAGGCTTTGCCATTAATGGATTAAAAGAGGAAGCTATTGTGAGCATGGCAGAACTAGAGCAAGTAGAGCTCAGGCAAGTGAAATCATTCTTCTATTTGTTGTTATCAGGGATGAGAATGGCTACATAGAAAACCAACGATCAGAGGCACTTGTGTTTTTGTTTCTTGTTCTTGTGTTTAACAAGTACGAATTGAGCAGTACTTATTCATTTACTAGCTGTTCATCGGCTCATTAATTCGATAAACTTATTGCTGCTCCAACACATCAGGCACTGTGCTATATGTTTGCAATGTAGAGACCAATAACATCCTGTCCTGGCTTCTCAGAGATACCAGTTTATGGGAAAGGCAAGAGAGAACAATGTACTGTGACATGTGGATGTCAGGAGACTACAGGGAATGGTTTGTCATCAGGGAAGAATTCCAGGCTGAAGCCTGAGTTAAATCTGGAAAGTTTGAAGGTAAAATAGAATAAGAGAATTTAGGCAAAAGGACCAGCTTAAACAGACACAGAGACAGATATGGTGAGTTCTCATATGAAAGTTATTCATTCAACAAACGTGTATTGATCATCTATTATGAGCCAGACACTGTTCCAGGTACTGGGGATATATCACCAAACCCAACAGACAAAGATTCCTGCCTTCCTGGAGCTGATATTCTAGCAGGGCAGACAAAAAAGGAATAATAAACATAATAAGTAAAGAATGGCAGCATGCTAGAAGGTGATAAATGTTTGAAGAAAGAGAAGAAATTAAAAATAGAGCAGGGTGTGGGGTGGGGAATGCCTAGGATAGGTTCAGGCCTCTAAAGGGCAGGATGCAAGGGTCAAGGAGACTGCTCAGCGTTGCCGCTCTCCTTAACCTTCCAAGTCCTCCTTCCCAGTCCTTCTTCCAACTTGTGCCTGAGCCATCTTGCTGAAATGGATTATGTCCCTCCACTGATTCGAATCATTCCGTGGCTATTCCCTGGTTTCAGGCTCAGCTCTAAGCCCCTGAACATGGCTCATGTGGTCTAGCCTCTGTCCACCTCAAGCTCCTCTTCTGGGGTTGAAGACATCTGTTCACTTCCTCCCCACCATCTATTTCTTTTTTCTTTTATCTTGAGACAGAGTTTCGCTCTTATTGCCCAGGCTGGAATGCAGTGGCGTGATCTTGGCTCACTGAACAATCTCTGCCTCCCAGGTTCAAGCGATTCTCCTGCCTCAGCCTCCCGAATAGCTGGGATTACAGGCATGCCACAGTGCCTGGTTAATTTTTGTATTTTTTGTAGAGACCAGGTTTTACCATGTTAATCAGACTGGTCTCAAACTCCTGACCTCAAGTGATCCGCCTGCCTCAGCCTCCCAAAGTGCTGGGATTACAGGCATGAGCCACCATGCCTGGCCCCCACCGTCTATTTCTCCCTTCATGCTTCCCTTTGGGATCCAGTGGTTCCAGGGAAGTTGGAGTCACCCCCAGAATCAAGCAGAGGCTAATCCACAGCCTCCACACCGGGCCAGTGTAACTGGTTGAAGGGGGTTTCAGATCTAAAGTGACCCAGTTCGGCTTGTTCCAGGAATGCTGGGGACACAGGGCATTTTTCATGTTCTGGACCATGTGGTAGTGAGACCTCGAGCTGGGGCAGGCACTTCAGCTCTCGAGAGGAGAATCAGCTTGCAGGTATATTGGAAGATAGAGGGGAGAAGCAAGAGACTGGGGAAGCAGAGCCCCAGCCCGGTGACACATGCACGGTCCAGGACACAGGGCGTTCAGAGCAGCCTCGGCATCCCCTAGCAGTGGCTGCAAAGTCAAACCCTCGGGTCCCACCCCAGCCCTCCTGGGTCAAAAGCATGGGGTGGGGTCCAGCCAGCTGCGTTTTCACAAGTTTTGCCAGCTCCTCAAAGTTTGATAACCACAGGCCTAGAGCAGTTGTCTCAGCCAATAAATCTGCATAATCTGTTCAAGGTTCATCCATGGTGCAGCATGCAGTAGAATTTCCTAAGACTGAGTAATATTCCACTGTACGTACAGTCCACATTTTGTTTGTGCATGCAGGCATCAGTGAACACTTGGGTTGCTTCCGCATTTTGATTATTGTGAATAATGCTGTCATGAACGTGGATATTCAAGTATCTGCTCGAGTTCCTGCTTTCCCTTCAGGGAAATTCTTATCCCAGATTCACTTCCCAAATCCACTCTCTTTTCTCTCTCCCCTTGGAGTGAGAGGTGACCTGAAATTGGTTCTGGATACTTGGAATATTTTCTCTTGTGTCTCAAAGCCTCAATCCAAATAAGCAACCCCGTATCCTGTTATACGACTGAAAACCCATGAACTGTTGTTAATCACCTGTGATAGCTCTGAAAGTATGAGTCATATATAGCTTTACCATCAAAGAGGAAAGAAATTCACTGTATTTTAGAGGCTGCCAAGTGCTCTGAAAAGGGCTTTACATGTTTTTATCTCATTATACCGGGTAATGACCTTGCCAAATGAGGATTCTTATCTTCTTTTACAGATGAGGAAACAGCTTCAAGAAGGCAAGTAGTGAGTTTGAGTTCCCACAGCCAGAAAATAGAATCAAAACACAGGTCTGGGGTGGGCACAGTGGCTCATGCCTATAATCTCAGCACTTTGGGAGCCTAAGGTGGGTGGATCTCCTGAGGTCAGGAGTTCAGGACCAGCTTGACCAACATGGTGAAAATATGTCTCTACTAAAAATACAAAAATTAACTGGACATGGTGGTGGGTGCCTGTAATCCCAGCTACTTGGGAGGTGGAGGCAGGAGTTGCAGTGAGCTGAGATCACGCCATTGCATTCCAGCCTGGGCAACAAGAGCAAAACTCTGTCTCAAAAAACAAAACAAAACAAAACAAAAAAACCCACAGGTCTGTTGGTCTGCTAAGCATTTCCATTATTTCTTTATTCTACTGTAGTTTATATCCTTTTGTTGTTGTTATTGTTTTTAAGACAGGGTCTTGCTGTATTGCCCAGGCTGGAGTACAGTGGCACAATCATGGTTCGCTGCAGCCTCAAACTCCTGGGTTTAAGAGATCCTCTTACCTCAGCCTCTCCAGTAGCTGGTACTACAGATGCATGCCACCATGCCTGGCTAATTTTTGTATTTTTTGTACAGACAGGGTCTCACTATGTTGCCAAGGCTGGTCTCAAATTCCTGGGCTCAAGCAATCCTCCTGCCTCAGCCACTTGAAGTGCTGGGATTACAAATGTGAGCCACTGTACCCTGCCTATTATACTCTAGCTTCATGTCTAACTGGAGAGACAAAACTGTGAACAAATGAAGTATAGAGGACTGACCACATGTTAACTCTTAGAAAAGGGAATACCAGGGTGGACTACATTGCTTTGAGAGTAGCCTATGATGAAGGCTGAACTTGATTAGGACCTTGGAGAATGAGTAACATTTAGATAAACAGAAGGTTGAAGAGAGAACATTCCTGCAGTGGGGAGTACACTAAGGCGAAGGTAGGGAGAAGAGCATTCGAGGGACGTACGCTGGCCCTTCCTAAGTAGTAAGTGCCTGTCAGAGAGCAGTAAGCAATGAGGTTAGATACACATTTGAGCCAAACTGGAAATCCAAGCTTTTTGAAAGCAACATGGCATAACACATACAGCACGGGGTTAGACTTGGACTTGGATCTCTGCCCTGTCCATGTGGAATCTTGGGCGAGTCATTTAAATGCTCTGATGCTCAGTTTCCTTCCCTGTGAACTAGGGATGATAATACCTACTCTGTGCAGCTTTTGTAAGAATCCATGATGGTGTGTATATAAAGCGTCTGTCCCAGGCCTGGCACAAAAGTGCTCAGTACGTGGTAGTGATTGTTGCTGCTATCACTGTTGTCGTTATCCTTAGCAGTGCATTTGTTGGTAGGGAAGCACTGAGAGTTCCTAAACACAGGAGAGGCTGACTAGGAAAACTTGTCTAGCAACAGAATGTAGTCCTGATGCCTTAAGGGTAATGTTGGAGGCAAAGGAGACTAGGAAGAGGTTCTTAGGTTACTGGGACACAAAACCACAAAGGTCTGAGTCAGGGTGAGAGGAACTGGAATGAAGAAGGAAGAGATGGCAGAGCTTGCTGGGGCTTGGAAGTAAAGTATTAAGCAGAGGAGAAAGTCCAAAATAACACCAAGCTTTCTAGTAAGAATGATGAGGAAGAGGATCGTGTCTACTGCTGTCAGACACTAAAATTCAGGAGGGAGAGCTGATTGCCTGGGGAGTGCAGAGGACCCAGGGAAGCTGTTAGGGTCAATTCTGGGCATGTTGAATTGGGGAGGATGATAAGACATTAAAATAAAAACCCACTTTGTTTCATACATGGGGTGAGTTGGACTTGACACCAGAGTATGTCGGGAAAAATCAGAGTGCCCAAGAGAACACAGCAGGAGTGGATTTGGGAGTGAACTGACAACAACACTCTTCATATAAAATGTTCTCATTGCCTGAAGTTAGGGGCAGAGAAACTGTGCACTTGTTTGACTCAGGAGGAAGCCACAGAGCTCCCGGCACCACGTCCTTTCTTACCCAGTCTGTATAGTACTGCACCAGGTAGAGTGTCACACAGTCAGTGCTTATGGCTGAAGGAGGGAAGCCTGTATTTATAAAAAGTTGCTTGTCTTCAGTGCTGGGGAACTCTGATCTTTTGTCTATATATACCTCATATGTCAGTTAATATAATGCAAAGCTAATAAAACAGCACTGATCCTCATGTGGCGATGCTGGCATTCAACGTATATTCTGTTGAAAATTTCCTGAACACTTCTAGGTTGCTAAGATACTATTCAAGACCACTGCAGTGTATCTTACTTGAAACAGTTAATGTCAGTCCCCCAGTACTTTAAGTGTAACCCATTGCTTTAGGAAATTCAAATGGAATTAATTTGGTTTAACAATCATATGATTTTATCCTTCTTAGCTTTTTATAAAAAAATAAAACTTATTTCAGCAGAAATTATCTAATGAAAGAGCTGTTCCGTGAGTGAAGATTTTCTTTTGACTATTCCATGTAAATCACAGTGTTGATAATTTCTCCAAAGAGCCAGAACATCAGAATGCAGCTCATTTATTATTTGAATGAAATGGCATGCATCGTTAGTTGAATCCTGAGGTAGGCTCCATCTTATTGCTATTGTGAGTTCAATCAGATTGTAAATGAAAGTCTAAATTTTATACAAGCAGTGCAATGTCTCTAAAAGTGCCTTCCAGGTAGGAAGGGAGTAAAAGGAGCAAGTTTCATTCTTGCTTTTGTTTTGAGGCTACACAGATGCCCAGTGTCAACTTGAGCATACAGATGTACAAACAAATGCCTGTTTGTACATACAGATAGCAAATTCAAACCTGAAATTTTCACAACTCTAGCTTTTCTTTTTGGCACATGTTATATTATCATAAGCTGTTGGACCAGGTAAATAGAATACCAAGCATACAGAAGGATGTTTTGATTTTTATTTAGAGAATTTGAGTAATATAATTTAAGATTTACTGAGGATGCCCCTCCTATGTACTCCCATTTTACCCTAATAGTCTCCGGCATAGGAACACTGGGGTGTGTTTATTTAACTCTTCTTCCACGAGATTGTTGGTTCTATGAGGAGGAGACCACATCTGCCTTGCTCACCATCAGATCCCCAGTACAGTTCTTGTGTCAGATTGTAATATGCATGCAATACATACATGAATATCTAAATCCATGAATGATGGCAATTAATCTGTTTCATTTAACTAGTTGCATGGAATGCTAAGATATCTTTCTTGATTATATCAACAGAATATTTTACATGGCCTATCAGAATCATAGAAGTGGCTAGGTGTAGTGGTTCACACATGTAATCTCTGCACTGCGGGAGGCTGAAGTGGGTAGATCACTTGAGGTCAGGAGTTTGAGACCAGCCTGGCAAACATGGGGAAACCCTGTCTCTACTAAAAATACAACAATTAGCTGGGCATGGTGGCACATGCCTGTAGTCTCAGCTACTTGGGAGGCTGAGGCAGGAGAACTGCTTGAACCCAGGAGGCAGAGGTTGCAGTGAGCCGAGATCACACCACCACACTCCAGCCTGGGCAACAGAGTGAGACTCCCTCTCAAAAAAAAAAAAATCATAGAAGCTTACAGCTATATAGGCCTTATAAGCGATTTAGTGCAGTGGTTTTCAACTTTAGATGCCCATTTTTTTTTTTTTTCTCTGAGACGGGGTTTCACTCTTGCTGCCAGGCTGCAGTGCAGTAGCACAGTCTCGGTTCACTGCAAGCGATTCTCCTGCCTCAGTCTCCAGAGTAGCTGGGACTACAGGCGCACGCCACCATGCCTGGCTAATTCTGTATTTTTAGTAGAGACAGTTTCACCATGTTGGCCAAGTTGGTCTCAAACTCCTGACCTCAAGTGATCCACTTGCCTTGGCCTCCCAAAGTGCTGGGATTACAGGTGTGAGCCACTGTGCCTGGCCCACTTACTTATTTGTATTCATTTTTAGAGTATATATTTGTTGTGTACAATCTGCTGTTTTGCAATGTGTATACATTGTTAGAATGGCTAAATCGATCTAATTAACCTATGCATTACTTCACATATTTTCTGTGGTGAGAATACTTAAAATCTACTCTCTTAGCAATTTTCAGGAAGGCATTGTTATTAAGCATAATCACCATATTACACAATAGATCTTTTGAATTTATTTCTTTTATCTAACTGAAATTCTGTACCCTTTGACTAACATCTCAGCCCTTCTCTCAGCCCCCAGGACCCACCATTCTATTCCTGCTTTTATGAGCTCAACATTTTTAGGTTCCACATATAAGTGAAATTAGGTGGTATTTGTTTTTCTGTGCCTAGTTTATTTCACTTAACACAATATCCCCCAATTCCAACTGTCTTGTTGACAGAATTTCCTTCTTTTTTCAGGCTGAATAGTATTCCATTGTGTATACATACAGTTGACCCTTCATATCTGTGAGTTCTGCATCTGTGGATTCAACCAACTATGGATTGAATATTCGAGAAAAAATGGTTAGTTATATCTGTACAGAACATGTACAGACTTTTTGTCATTGTTTCCTAAACAACCATTTACATAACATTCACATTGTATTAGGAGTTATAAGTAATCTAGAGATGATGTAAAGTGTGTGGGAGGATGTGCATAAGTTAATGCAAATACCACACCATTTTATGTAAGGGACTTGAGCACCCATGGATTTTAGTATCTGAGAAAGGTCCTGTGAATACTGGGGGATGACTGTACCACATTTTTTTTACCCACAGTTGGGTTGATTCCACATCTTGGATATTGTGAATAATGCTGCAATGAACATGGGAGTGCAGATATCTCTTCAATATACTGATTTCATTTCATTTGTATACACACCCCGTAGTGGGATTGCTGGATCCTATCATAGTTCTATGTTTAATTATTTGAAGGATCTCCATACTGCTTTCTGTAATAACTATACAAAGTTACATTCCCACCAACAGTGTGCAAAGGTTCCCTTTTCTCCACTCTCTCTCCAATACTTGTTATCATTTCTCTTTTTTTTTTTTTTGAGATGGAGTCTCACTCTGTTGTCCAGGCTGTAGTGCAGTGGTGCCATCTTGGCTCACCACAACCTCTGTCTCCTGGGTTCAAGCAATTCTCCTTCCTCAGCCTCCCGAGTAGCTGAGACTATAGGTGCACACCACCATGCCTGCCTTTTGGATTTTCCCTGTGTGTCTAATAGCTTTTTTTTTTTTTTTTTTTTAATGAAACAGGTTGTAAATCTGTTATCCAAGCTGGAGTACAGCGGCATAAACACAGCTCATTGCAGCCTTAAACTCCTGGGCTCAAGTGATTCTCCAGCCTTAGCCTCCCAAGTAGCTAGGATTACAGGTGCCAGCCTCCATGCCTGGCTTCAATTGCTTTCTCTGATCTAACTGCATTGGCTAATACCTCCAGTAAAATGCAGTAATGGAGATCAATGGCACTGCTCCTGATTTCAGAGGTAACAGTAATAATTCCTACTAAAAGCCTCACTTTTCTGACATACTCCTAGACAAACAAATCATAAAACTGTTCTAATGAAGAAAAACTTAACTTTATTGAGCATAGGAATAGATGGGCTTTCAAATTGTTTTTTGCTTTATGGTTATTTTATAAACCTTCTGATCCATGGCAAAACTAATTGGTACCATACAAAGATGTGTGTCTATTGTCATGTTTAGCTTTGGTTTCTATTCAACATTTGTTAACAAATACATTTAAATCTAGATAGAAACATTTGTGATTGAATTAGTGCACGGTAATACATGGCATATACATTGCTTAAGCTGGTAATAAGGGGTCAGATGTTCTACTACAACCTTCAAGCACAGGCACAGATTTGCATTTTATGCAAAAAATTCAGATTTTACTCAGTTTTTACATTGGTGGAAGCTGATGTCAGTAACTTATAGGCAAGCAAATACTTTTGTTTTCCAATTCTTAGCTGAACAAAAATACACACAATGCAGCCTTTTCATTGGGCAAGACTTGCTTTTTATATTTCACAAGAGAATGCAATATAACCCTTCCTTGAACAAGATGACCAGGATACTATTAAAACCATCTTTGCAGTTGTGTTTAATAAGCATATTTTATTTAAATAAATCCTCCAGTAGGAAATGGAGAATTTACTGCCTTTACTTAGAAGGCTATGTAAATAGCTATCTGTCAAATTTATATATGCAGCTCACCAATATTCCCTTATTGGAAACATCAGTATTTCCACATCACATCACAGTTCCCAAAAAGGACTTTAAAGCCTCAAAATTCTGTATCTCCTTTGGCTTGCTTCTCTCTCGATTCCACCCAGGCTTTATTAATGGTTCGCTTCATATCATCATCTCCATCCTCATAAATTTTCTTTAGAACATTCATCAATCCCTCACTAGGATCTGTTTCAGTGTCATAGGAGGGCTTCCTGTTAAAAAGAAAACATATACAACAATGGAGAATCAAAAGCACGGAAAGATGAAAGCATAATTCAGGTTGTTAAACATTGACAGGAAGTAGAGGGATGGAGATTAAAATAGTAAGGGGCTATTTTGAGGCAGTGGGATTTCCTGTGATTTTTTATTTTTTTGAGACAGAGTCTTGCTCTGTCACCTAGACTGGAGTGAAGTGGTGCGATCTTGGCTCATTGCCTCCTGGGTTCAAGCAATTCCCGAGTAGCTGGGATTAAAGGCACGCGCCACCACACCCGGCTAATTTTTGTATTATTAGTAGACATGGGGTTTCACCGTGTTGGCCAGACAGGTCTGGAACTCCTGACCTCAGGTGATCCACCCTCAGCCTCCCAAAGTGCTGGGATTACAGGCATGAGCCACCCTCCTCCCCCCCGGCCTCTGTGATTTTTAACAGGTAAAATAAGGATTTGATTTTCTAACTTGTTTTAATTTTTTTAAAGCACGTTTCCTCATAATTTGAGCTACACAGATCTAGGCCTGGTGGTGATAGCATCATCTTTAATTTAGTCAGTACTTCTAGAAGATAAACTGACCTACAATGCAAGTATCATCAAATAAACATTTTAAAAAAGTCACTAAGAAGGATAAACATTTTTTTTTTTCACTCTAAACCAGTGACAATGAAAACAACTACATATCACAACCATCTGAGAAATTTAAAACATACAGGGGTATCTGAGCCTCTCTGAAACTACTGAAACAAGAGTTTCTAGGAATGGGCACAGTATTCATATAGAAGCACAACTGTGCCTAGGGTTAAGAATCACACTAAAGAGCCAACCCTAACTACAAAGACCTTCCTAAAAAGCAACTTGCTGGACATGTGCCCTCTTCAGGTAGTTTCTGATAGCTGAAAGCATAAATATCCATAAAGACAAACTATTAAAAATCCATAATCTCAAATACATTAAAATTCTTTTAAAAAATGAAAGTGACTCACTCTTTTTCTTTGCACTCTTTCTCAACCTGAGTCAGGTAATCCCACCTTGTGTTTTCTACTTTCTTTCTACATAAGATCAGAACTGTATCAGTCTTGACCTGGAAGAAAAGTGGGAAAACAGGTACAACTTAGAAGACATGAGGATAAGCATGAGTATTTAGAAAACAAGTCTCTAGTAGGTGTAGATTTATTTTGGGTACTAGTAATACTTGTATGAATAGGCCAAAATGTGAACATTCATGGTGTGAAAAGACCATAAATAGTAGAACTTGAATACGATCATATCCTATTAAGTGGGAACCAAGACAAAGAGGATATTAATGGGAGCGGAGGCAGAAACTTCATTAGGAAGGGCTCTCTGAGGCAAAATCTGAGCTGAAGCCTAATGTCAGGAAAAGGTAGTTGGCAGAGCATGTAGAATGGCTCCAAGACTGGATGATCTTCATGTGTTTGAGGAAAAGGAGTGGTTGGATTTTAATGCCTGAAGGAGACAGCAATATAATAGGAGTTGGGGACAGGCAAGAAACCAAGTCAAATAAGGCAGTATGGGACAAGGTGAGGCATTTGGAAAGTGAGAAAGGACGGCACTGTACAGGTCTTTCAACAATGATTAATACAACTTCTAGGGATCTTTTGGTACTCCACGTATGGGACCAGTGGGTGCAGAAGGGTGCAGTAAGACAGCTGATCCAACTATATTTTAGTATTACCTGTAAGCTAACTATGTATTATAAAAACAAATGGCAGAATGGCATGTCTATATACCTCATGCAGTGAACTTCATTCAAATTAGGCAGAAAAGAGGGATTATCTGATTTAGTAAAAATTAGTTTTTAAAACAGTTTCATTATTTTTATAGCTGCTTCCAACTCCAAGGAGGCTGAGTGCTTAAGACCGCCTTTTATGCATACAAATGCATAATGCTAACATTACCATTAATTTAAGCACTTACAGAATGGTATTGCCCTTCCGTGTATCATTTCAACTTTGTGAAATAAATTATTACTACCACATAAACGTAGACACTGAGGAGACAGAGTGATTAAGCTGCCAAAGGTCAAAAACAGTGGTAAAGCTGGCATAAAACTCATGTCTCACTTTTAACTACCTTCAAATGTTTATTTCCTCCTGATTTTAATGGAATACACACACACACACACACACTTTTTTGAGACAGAGTCCTGCTCTGTTGCCCAGGCTGGAGTGCAGTGGCGTGATCTTGGCGTACTGTAACCTCCGCCTTCCGGGTTCAAGCAATTCTCTACCTCAGCCTCCCAAGTAGCTGGGATTATAGGCGCCCGTCGCCATGCCTGGCCAATTTCTGTATTTTTAGTAGAGATGAGGTTTTCACTATCTTGGCCAGGCTGATCTTGAACTCCTGACCTTGTGATCCATCCGCCTCAGCCTCCCAAACTGCTGGGGTTGCAGGCATGAGCCACTGTGCCCGGAGTCTTGCTCTGTCGCCAGGCTGGAGTGCAGTGGCACAATCTCGGCTCACTGCAACCTCTGCCTCCTGGATTCAAACGATTCTTCCACCTCAGCCTCCCAGGTAGCTGGGACCACAGGCGCATGCCACCACGCCCGGCTATTTTTTGTATTTTTAGTAGAGACAGGGTTTCACCATGTCAGCCAGGATGGTCTCTATCTTTTGACCTCATGATCCGCCCACCTCAGCCTCTGGAATATTTTTCTAATAGCCTATTCTACAAAAGGTGTTGACAAATGTTCTCTGTCAAGGGCCATATAGTACATATTTTAGGTTTCATGGGCCATATGGTCTGCTGCAGCCACTTAACTCTGCCATTATAGTACAAAAGCAGCCACAAACAACACACAAATAAGCATGGCTATGTTCCAATAAAACATTCGCAAAACAGGCAGTAGTCTCTGTTACAGTGGACAAATTCATTCCACTTCATCTCAATTCTCAATCAGCCAGGTTCAATTTAGTAAGGTTTCACAATAGTATGACCAATAAAGCACACTTACTTTTTTGGAACTGCCTTCCACAGAGATGGGTTTCAACAGATTGTTCACAATCATGGAGTAACTCTTCCCATTTAGATTCTTTACCAAGAGATCAAATGACCTGCAACAAAATGGGGAATATGATCTTTCTATTTCTACGAAAGGTACTCCATAGTTGTTCTGGAAAAAAAAGCCACTGGCTTTATTTCAGGGTGTGCGTGCAGCCATCCCAGATGATTTTAACGCTTACCTCCTCAAAGTAGTTGTAAAGAATAATTAATTCTGAATTTAAGAAGAATTTTACTAACTGCAAAGAAAAGAGTCCCAAGATAAGGCAATGCTGACTGTTAATGATCACTGTCTTTCCCATTATAATGAGAACTCACCTCTCTGTGAAATGCACCTGCACATTCTCAGTGGGAACTTGATGAACTCCGGTTAAAGTAATGTAGATTTTCACAAACTTATCTGACTGATCCCATCCTGGCAACAACAAAAGATGGAACACAAGTCAGTCTCTGAAACTGTATCTACCAACAGCAAACGCACATGGCTCAAAATCCAGGAAAGTAAAAATATGAAAATCCAGTCATATAAACATAAAAAAATTTCAAATATAAGAAATTTTCAAGGTTGAGAAATGGAGCCTCAAAGCACCTAAGTACTCCACCCAAAGTTAGGCATCTAATAAGTGAGAGACTAATTCAGATTCAAATCCAGGTTTCTGAACACAAAGCCTATGCTTTTTTTATCCCTTAGAATAAAAATATCACTAAATACATGCTTTAAAACTAGTTCATTTACTATTTTTATGGAAATAATTTTGTCCTACATCTAAATATTGGTAGTTCTCCACTTAGCTGGATGGCTAAAGTCTAACTCTATAGCATTTCTACTTCTCTAAGTAGTCTAACAAATGCAATCCTAGCTCTCTTAATTAATTACCAGGGCAAAACAGAATGTAAAAGACTCCAATTCTTCATCCAAATCTGACAAACCTACCAGTATCTATTAAATGCCATTTCAGTATGTATTATCAAACTACCATCAAATCTCTAACCTAGAAGAACTCTGTCAACATAAAAGACATAGAAACTTCACAAAATACCATTTGTAGAAAATAAAAAGCTTCACAAAAAAGCATCTTGTTTATGAAGAATATATACATACACATCCCTGACTCTTCCTCACTTAGTCCTACAGAATAGAAACATGCACCATTCTCCATGACGTGTTTTTCACACTGCATGCCTATATCAAAACAGCTCAGGTACCCCATAAATATATACAACTACTATGTACCCATGAAAATTAAAAAGAAACATAGTGTTAATCAAAAAAATGCCCTAGAGGGTTTCAGAGAACTTCATTTATTAGTAGTTTCTTCCCGTTCAGTCAATCCATCCTCCAGATTGACAACACCTTCTCCCTCAACACAAATCTATGTTCCTGGTTAAAATGTCATAATCCTAAACACCTTCAGATCAGTTTCCTATAGTACTATATAGTACATCTCTTGGGCATTCTGGCTTACTAGCAACCTGAGCAAAAAAATCATGTGTCATGGCTTGATTATATCAAAAGCTCAATTATAAAAAATAAGTGCTTAATAACTCAATATCAGGGCTGGGCGTGGTGGTTCACACCTGTAATCTCAGCACTTTGGGAGGCTGACGTGGGTGGATCACCTGAGGTTGGGAGTTTGAGACCAGCCTGACCAACATGGAGAAACCCAGTCTCTATTAAAAATACAAAATTATCTGGGCATGGTGGCACATGGCTGTAATCCCAGCTACTTGGGAGGCTGAAGCAGGAGACTCACTTGAACCCGGGAGGCAGAGGTTGCAGTGAGCAGAGATCGCACCATTGCACTCTAACCTGGGCAACAAGAGCGAAACTCCGTCTCAAAACTCAGTATCAGAAGCACAACAGTTTGAAAGTCTTTTTTTCTTAACAGTCTTATAAAATGCAGTAACAGAACTACTAATGCTTTTCCTTTACTACAAGTCTTTTATTATCGCATTTAACTCAAATACCCTAGTTTTGCCTATTTATAACAGATGACATAGTATAAAAAGTTCAACTCTGGCCAGGTGGAGTGGCTCACGCCTGTAATCCCAGCACTTTGGGAGGCTGAGGCCAGTGGATCACTGGAGGTCAGGAGTTTGAGACCAGCATACACATGCTTTTCACTATAACAATATTCAAAATATATCATGGCTTCCAACTCTTCATCTCCTCTGCTCATGCTGTTCCCTTTTTCAAATTACTGAATATACAACTTACCCTTCACACTCAAATCTAATTCTTCCTGTTCCTCACCTCCAGAATTATTTCCTCAGCCGTATTACCTACTGTGTGCTAGACACTATGAGCACAAAGAAAAACAAGACTGTCCTTGCTCTCATGAGAGCTCATCACTCATATTCAAGTGGCACTGCCGCCAAAACAAAAAACTGAATACACCATTGAAGGAAAACAGTATTACTACATTGTTATGGTGTGAGTTATACATCTGTGTCCCAACCACACCATGAGCAGGGATTAGGTCTTAGTCACTGTTGTGTATCCTTAAGTCCAAGCACAATAGTGATACACATTAAGTGCTCAAAAACATTTATTTAATTTAATTGGATTCCTCTCCTCAGTTAATTGTGGTTGTCAGAGTGCAACATAAAACATGATTAAAAACCACCACCACCGCAGTGCCTCATATATGCTGAACAATTTAAGAGTAACCTCCTTCCTTGTTGCTACTCATCTTTGCACTGAATCACCTTACTGTTAACAGCTTCTATAATGTATCATTTCCTATTTCTATCAAAAAAAATTTTATTAAATAAAAACTGATGGGTCTTCCTCCAAGCCACCAAA
Source organism: Pithecia hirsuta (assembly GCA_963573645.1). Lineage (NCBI taxonomy): Eukaryota > Metazoa > Chordata > Mammalia > Primates > Pitheciidae > Pithecia > Pithecia hirsuta. The sequence goes on from CAUYLZ010104966.1 coordinate 18,841, forward strand.
AACACACACTCAAAACTCTTTTAAAGATGAGTTTGTTACTAGATCACGATGCGGAATAGGTTGCTCAGAGGCAGAACTGGTTCTAGGGAAGCGAATCATACCATAATTACTGATTTTCACTGTATAGCCTGTTGTAATGGGAGCAACCACAGCAGCTGGCTTTTCATTGTCAAGAAGCTCTGCTTTCTTCTGTGATTTCTGTTGCATCTTGTTCTTGATTTCTGTCTCAATCTTGGATTTTTCAGCTGTAAGGGCATCTCGTATTCTTTTCCTAGTAGCCTTTTCCAGCAACACCTTTACCTCTTCTAGATCTTTCTGTAGCTGTGTTAAGACAAAAAATAAGTTAGCTATGATAAATAAGGCAATGGTTTGCTATTGTGCTTATCACTCATTTCGGCTTACTGACATAAGCACTATGAATTAAGAGGTTCATCTAAATTTTCTAGGATTGAGTTGCAACTTCAATTCTTTCCTCTGGCTTATTAACTATAATTAACACAAGCTTCCTTTTTTTTTTTTTTTTAAAGGAAAACTCTGAACAATCTTGAACAAACAATAGGTAATCAAACCTAAATTTTCCAGTTTATATTTGTTTTAAAATATTTACAAGACACATCTGCGACTCAGAAAATTTTTTTTAACAAGGAGGTCATAGATTTCCTTGTAACGTCTAATCCTAGTATCATTAGATGTTAAGACACTTTAAAAATATTTAAGAGATGAGAGGACACGCAGTGACTGTGGTAATATAGCAACTATACTGAGGTAATGAATGCTCTACTTTCTGTCACTGATTGGTCTTCATTGATCTTCCCACCTCAAATACCTCACATAAAAAAGTCAAAATTTTTAAGACAAAAGATTTTAAAAAACAAATTTCGGCTTTTAAGGAAAAGTCCTGTTCTGAAGCTGGGTCAGTCTTACAGTCAGAAGTTAGGAGTTGGTTGCACAGGTGACAAAAGACCCAAAATGCAACATACTCTTGGAAACTATCTTTTGAAAAAGCTACCAAGTTCTCATTTTCTTCTTATGCCAATCCATCATCTATTAAAGTCTACTACTTTCTAGAGATAGAGGTAACATTTTATGAAATCTAAGAGTTTTTTCCCCCAATTACCCTCTGACATACCGCAAATGCACAAGATCTTTCCAAACAGCTGATTCACTTTTCTTACAATGACTTTTACATTCTAGCTTGATACTAACAACCTGACCAAAAAATCTTCTATCACAGCTTGATCATATCAAAAGCTCAATTTAAAAAAATCTTTAAGTGCTTAATAACTCAAGAGTATCAGAAGCACAACAGTTTGAAAGCCTTTTAGTCATAAAATGCAGTAACAGAACTACTCATTCTTTTACTACAAGTCTTTTATTATCTCATTTAACTCAGAGGCCCTAGTTTTGCATATCTGTAACACATGACATAGTATAAAAAGTTCAACTCTAGCCAGGTGCAGTGGCTCATGCCTGTAATCCCAGCACTTTGGGAGGTTGAGGCTGGTGGATCACTGGAGGTCAGGAGTTCCAGACCAGCCTGACCAACATAGCAAAACCCTGTCTCTACTAAAAAGACAAAAATTAACCAGCGTGGTAGCACATGACTGTAATCCCAGCTATTCAGGAAGCTGAAGCAGGAGAATCACTTGAACCTGGGAGGCAGAGGTTGCAGTGATCCAAGACCACGCCAACACACACCAGCCTGGACAAGAGAAAAACCCCAGAATAAAAAAAAAAAAAAAAAAAAAAAAAAAAAGTTCAACTCTGCCCCACCCTCTTGTCTACACTCTCCCCTTCCAAGAACAGTTCATATTACTGACAAAAAATCTTGCAAACTCATCTTTTGAGCCTAGAACTAAGATGTTTCGGTTCAAAGTAATATTTTTCTTGTAATAGTTTCAAAAATTCATGCTGATTCTAAAATTCCTAATCCATAATAAAAATATTGGAAGTAAAATGAAATAACAAGTCTAAACAAGACGTTTTGCTTTTTGACTAGCATAGGAATGCTTTTTCTAGCAGAATCAGAAAAGTATGTCAAATTAGGCAAGAGATTCCCCTAATGGATGAATTCCTAAGCCCTCTTTATTGCCAGTTTGGCTCTAATCTTTTTATTGTAAGGTAGCCACTCAAGAAACTTACAACTGAGACAGTTCCTCAGTTCTGTTATTTGCAGACTTGAAACCTTTCTGCACAAATACTTTAACATGTCCTAGATAGTTTCTCATCTAGTTTATCATGTAATTTTCCTTGCCTTCTTGGCATGTATTTGTTTTACCTATATAAAAATTCTATTTCCTTTTTATCCTTACCCATAATGCATTCAAGCTTTATCTATTTCCTAATTCTTCACTAGGAGGCATTAACACCAATGTGCCTCAAAAACAGGCAGAGGAATTCAACACACATTTCTCACAGAAATGGACACCAAGCACATTAAAGATGCTCAACATCCTCATCATCAAATCCCCAAGATGCCACTTCATACCCACTACGATGGTATCAGAAACCAAAAAATAAAAATAAAAACATCCCAGAAAATAACAAATGTTGATAAGGATGTGGAGAAACTGGAAGCTTCAAACATTTCTTGTGGGAATATGGTGCAACCACTCTGGAAATAGTCTTAACAGTTTCTCAAAAAGTTACCATATGAACCAGTGATTCCACTCTTAGGTATATACCCCAGAGAACCGAAAACACGTCCACACAGAAAACTTGTACACATTACTCACAGCAGCTAGTCAAGAAGTGGAAATAAGGCCTGAAGTGGGCCCCATGGCTCACGCCTTGTAATCCCAGCACCTTCGGAGGCCCAGGCAGGCGATCAGTTGAAATCAGCAGTTCGAGACCAGCCTGGCCAACATGGTGAAACCCCGTCTCTATTAAAAATACAGAAATTAGCTGGGTGTGGTGGAGCGCGGCAGTAATCCCAGCTACTCAGGAGGCTGAGGCAGGAGAATCGCTTGAACCCGGGAGGTGGAGGTTGCAGTGAGCCAGGATTGCGCCATCCAGCCTGGGCGACAGAGCAAGACTCCGTCTCAAAAAAAGAAGTGGAAATAAGTGTCCATCAACTGATGAAAGGATAAACACATTGTGCCATACGCATGAAAAAGAATTTTAGTCATAAAGAGCATGTGTACTGATAAATGCTACACCACGGATGAACTTGAAAATATTAGTGCGAAGTTGAAGGAGCCAAAAAGTAAAAGGCCATATACTGCGTAATTCCATTCATATGAAATGCCTAGAATAGGCAAATTCAGACACAAAGTACAAGATGAGTAGCTGTCAAGAGCTAAGGCAGGAATGGGAAGCAATTGCTTAGACATTGGTGACGCCTGCACTACACTGTGAATATACAAAAAAAAACCTGAATTGTACACTTCAAAACGGTTAAAAACTTGAATTCTCCATCTGCATGACTGGGAAGTTCTCTCCTCGGGGCACATGGTACCCAAGACATACCTTAACAGACTTGTCGCAAGATATACAGATTAATACTAGAACACACAAACCTCATAGTTATTCTTCATTTGAAGAAAAAATTTTGAGGGGAGAAAAAAAAAGCTTGGGATTTCCCAGTACTTATTTTCATAAAGCAAATTCTAGTTAATACACACCCAACACTAAACTGAATAACTGTCCGGTCTTCACCTCCCCCGTAGGCCAGGCAATGAGCAATACAAGTACTACCATTACCATTTTCCAACTGAGCAAACTAAGTCTCCATAAAATTTAATTCTCCAACGTCCAGAGTTGACAGAGCTTTAACACAGGCCATTCGATTTCTTACTATCAATTACAACTAACTTTCCAAGTTACTTATTTTAAAACTCGCATACAGCATAGTGCTATTTGCCAAGCGCTAGCTTAAACACCTAGAAATCATAGTTTTTAACAACCCTGTGAAATAGATGCTACTGCGACACAGAGAAGCTAAACAACTTGCCCAGAGTAACACGGCTCGTCGTGTGTAGAGAAAACATGACTAAGAGAATTCAAGTCCTAGCATCAAGAACTTCTCACCTTCCGACCGCCCTCTACCATGAGCGACACTCACATTTGCACCCAGCTTTGCCTGAATGAAGCTGCCAGTCCTCTGGCTAGGAAACCAGAGCAGAAAGGGCCTGAGGAACAAGCGCAGGGGGCCTATCTGCAAACCCACTCCCCGCACCGCCTGCACGGAGAGTCGCCGCACAGCCCCGCTCGGGCCCGGCAGGCGAGTGGGGTGCGGGGCCGAAGGGAAGCGTGGGGAAGCGTCCCCCCACCCCGGGAAGGCGCGCCGACTCCTGCTGGACCGAGTCGCCGCAGGGCGGCTCAGCGCGAGGAAACGGCGGTGGGGCAGGAGGCTGGCGCTGCAGCTCCAGCTCGGAGGGCATTAGGAAGATGGGGTCGGACCACTTACCTCTTCCGAAGCCATGGGGGCTGGGTCAGGCCCAAGGCCCGAGCTGCAGCCGTGCAGAGGAGGGAACGGGAAACCCCGCGCGGAGCCCTCAAACCGAGCGCAGACGCCCACCGGCAAGAGTCGCAGCGCCGCAGCCTGCGCGCACACCGACCCTGCGCGAGATCGCTGTCCGCCTCCCGCACGCGGCGGCTCTGGAACC
>CAUYLZ010104968.1:0-11693 GCA_963573645.1 Pithecia hirsuta
GGATTTGTTCTTATGGTCATGGGCCCGGTCGCCACCTGGTTGGGTTCTTTTTTCAGCTTTCCTTGCTGGCTTACCCATGGCAATTTGCAAACAATGTGTTTTCTTTCTTTTTTTTTTTTTTTTTTTTTTTTTTTGAGATGGAGTCTCACTCTATCTCCCAGGCTGGAGTACAGTGGTGTGATCTTGGCTCACTGCAACCTCTGCTGCCCAGGTTCAAGCAATTCTGCCTCAGCCTCCCTAGTAGCTGGGATTACAGGTGCCTGCCACCATGCCGGGCTAATTTTTGTATTTTTAGTAGAGACGAGGTTTCACCATCTTGGCCAGGCTGGTCTTGAACTTCTGACCTTGTGATCCACCCGCCTTAGCCTCCCAAAGTGCTGGGATTATAGGTGTGAGCCACTGTGCCCAGCAGCTTTCTGCCTCTTTCTACACAACTAAGATTCCTCATTTGTAGAAGGTGACGGATCAGTTATATTCATAATACCTACTTCACAGGATTGTAGTGACAATTAAATATGTCATTGCCTGTAAAAGCTTTTAAAACAATGCCTGGCACATAGTAAGCACTCAGTACAAGAAGGTTATTATTTTCACTATTATTATTATTATTATTATTATTATTATTTTGATACAAGGTCTCAGTCTGTCACCCAGGCTGGAGTGCAGTGGTGAGATCATGGCTCATGGCAGCCTCCGCCTCCAAGACCCAAGCAGTTCACCCACCTTAGCCTCCTGAGTAGCTGTGACTACAGGCACATGCCACTATGCCCGGCTAATTTTTGCTTTTTTTTTTTTTTTTTGAGATGGAGTTTCGCTCTTGTTGCCCAGGCTGGAGTGCAATGGTATGATCTCAGCTCACCACAACCTCCACCTCCCAGGTTCAAGTGATTCTCCTGCCTCAGCCTCCTGGGTAGCTGGGATTACAGGCACGCACCACCATACCTGGCTAATGTTTTGTGTTTTTAGTAGAGACAGGGTTTCTCCATGTTGGTCAGGCTAGTCTCGAACTCCCAACCTCAGGTGATCTGCCTACCTCAACTTCCCAAAATGCTGGGATTACAGGTGTGAGCCACCGTGCCCGGCCTTAATTTTTGCATTTTTTTTGTAGAGACAGTGTTTTACCATGTTGCCCAGGCTGGCCTTGAACTCCTGAGCTCAAGCAATCAGCCTGCCTTGGCTTCACAAAGTACTAGGATTACAGGCATGAACCACCATGCCCAGCCTTCACTATTATCAATATAATATTTTATTTTATTTATTTTGAGATGGGGTCTTACTCTGTTGTCTAGGCTAGAGTGCAGTGACACCATATGGGCTCACTGCAACCTCCGTCTCCAGGGTTCAAGCGATTCTCCTGCCTCAGCCTCCTGAGTAGCTGAGACTACAGGCGTGCGCCACCACGCTTGGCTAATTTTTGTATTTTTAATAGAGATGGGATTTCACCATGTTGGCCAGGCCAGTCTTGAACTCCTGACCTCAAGTGATCCACCTGCCTCTGCCTCCCAAGTAATCCCAGCATTCCCAAAGTGCTGGGATCACAGTCGTGAGCCAGTGCACCTGGATTTCATTATTACTATTGTTTTAAATTTTATTATTATTATTATTTTGAGATGAAGTCTCACTCTGTTGCCCAGGCTGGAGTGCAGTGGCATGATCTTAGCTCACTTCAACCTTCGCCTCCCAGGTTCAAGTGATTCTCCTGACTCAGCCTCCCGAGTAGCTGGGACTACAGGCGCCCGCCACCATGCCCGGCTAATTTTTGTATTTTTAGTAAAGACGGGTTCCACCATGTTGGCCAGGCTGGTCTCGAACTCCTGACCTCGTGATCCACTCACCTTGGCCTCGTAAAGTGCTGGGATTACAGGCATGAGCCATCACGCCCGTCCTGGCCTTCACTATTATTAATATCATATTTTATTTCCTGTAATGGTTATAATCGCCCTTCCAGGGAGAGTGAACAAAACAGGCTTTAAAGTGAGACAGATCTGGTTTGAATCTCCACTTGAACACTTAACTACGTGATGTATATAAGGCACTTTACTTCTCTGTACCTGAGCTTCCCCATCTATGAAGTGGAGATCATGATAATGACACCTGCCCCCTCATCTGTCCCTGCCCAGCAGCAGCTCCTAGGATTCCAGTGCTTCTGGAGAAGCTGAGGCTGCTGTCTCTCCCAGCGCTGGTGTCTTCTCTAGGCCAGAAGCACACACAGCCTGAGCTTGTTGGACCTCATGCTCCTGCTGTGCCTTCTGCAGGGCTCTCAGCTCCAAGTGGGTTCTGTCTAATAATTACATAATAATTATATAATAAGGTGTAATTACATAATAATTACACTTTAGCTACCCTACGAATTAAGGCAGCTCTTCCAAAGGCAGCACATCACACAATGCCCAGCATATGCCAAGCTTCAGTTAATGAGAGCTGGGTTTGCTTTGTTTCGTTTTGTGATCTTAACTGGGCTGTGACCTCTTTAGCTGGCTCTGAGTTCATCTGTCCCTCTCCCAGATGAGCAGCCTGCAGCCCTCCCCTCTGGCAAATGGGACTGCGTAGCCTCCCCACTCCTCTGGCTTGCTGCCCGATGAGCTGTGACGATGTCCTGTAAGGCAGCTGCTGGCCTTGCCCATCCTGGGGCCCCCTTTCTAGCATCTGGGCTCCTCAGCTCCTCGGGGGATGGGACTTTGGGGCTCCTGGACTTGACTTTGGTGGCTAAACACCGAGTGCCAAGTCTATTTGTTCCCAAGTAGTTGAGATGGCACAAGTCTGGCCACCTTGCTCTGCATGCCCAGTGCCTGGTGGAGGAGAGGCCCCCTGCAGAAGTCACTATTACAGCTTCCTGACCATTTCCAGGCCTGAAAGTGATATTTCTCTGCTCAGTTCAGTGTCACTAAAGACGGGTTCATGTGCTGTTTTCTCCAGAGCCTGATCTGCCCTCTCATCCATGTCCATCACTCAGCCCAGCTTGTCACATCCCTCCTTCTTCCTCCTTCTTTTTCTTTTATTTTCTTTTCTTTTTTCTTTTCTTTTCTTTTCTTTTCTTTTCTTTTCTTTTCTTCTCTTTTCTTTTCTTTTTTTTTTTTTTGAGACAGAGTCTCACTCTGTTGCCCAAGCTGGAGTGCAGTGGCATGATCTTGGCTGACTGCAACCTCCACCTCCTGGGTTCAAGCCATTCTCCTGCCTCAGCCTCCCAAGTAGCTGGGATTACAGGCATGTGGCACAATGCCTGGCTGATTTTTGTATTTTTAGTAGAGATGGGGTTTCACCATGTTGGCCAGACTGGTGTTGAATTCCTGACCTCATGGCCTCCTAAAGTGCTGGGATTACAAGTGGGAGCCACTGCACCAGGTGTCACTTCCCTCCTTCAGCAGCACCTCAAACTGCCACCTTGATGCAGCCTGAGCACTCTTCCATTTGTCCGCCTTGTCTGCTGCTGCCCGGCAGCCACTTCTAGGATTCCAGTGCTTCTTGGGAAGCTGCGGCTGCTGTCTCTCCTGGCACCGTTGTCTTCTCTGGGCCAGAAGCACACACAGCCTGAGCTTGTTGGACCTCATGCTCCTGCCGTGCCCTCTGTGGGGCTCTCAGCTCCAAGTGGGTTCACTCTATGAGCCTGGCTGGCTACCAGCTGGCTGGCTCTGCAGCCAACTCTGGGGAGGGAGTCCTGCCAAGGGCTGTTGTGAATCACTGTTGCTAGAGGACAGCCACCTCCCCACTACCACCCCCCATAGAAACATTGGGTTCCACATTCGTAAGCAGACATGCCCAAGAATTTGCTACCCTCATTCATTGTATGTCAAAAGCTGGCTAAAGGCCAGGTGTGGTGGCTCATGCCTGTTATCCTAGCACTTTGGGAGGCTGAGGTGGGCAGATCACTTGAGGCCAAAACTTCGAGACCAGCCTGGTCAACATAGCAAAACCCTGTCTCTACTGAAAATACAAAAATTAGCTGGGCGTGGTGGTGTGCACCTGTGGTCCCAGCTACTCAGGAGGCTGAGGCATGAGAATCACTTGAATTCAGGAGGTAGAGGTTGCAGTGAGCTAAGGTCATGTCACTGCACTCCTGCCCAGGTGACAGAGAGAGACTCCATCTCAAAAAAAAAAAAAAAAAGGTCTGGCTCAAATGGGCAGCCACGAAGGGGGGAAAACCTTACTGTGATTGAAGTTGTGGGTCTGCTGGTCACTGGCTGTGTGACCTTGAGTGATTGCTTAACCTTTCTGAACCTTCATTTTGTCATCTGAAAAATGGGCATGAAAGGAATTACTCTGGTGGGGTGCAGTGGCTCATGCCTGTAAACCCAGCACTTTGGGAGGCCAAGGTGGGTGGATCATGAGGTCAAGAGATCAAGACCATCCTAGCCATGGTGAAACTCTGTCTCTACTAAAAAATACAAAAATTAGCCAGGCTTGGTGTTGTGCACCTGTAATTCCAGCTACTTGGGAGGCTGAGACAGGAGAATCGCTTGAACTTGGGAGGTGGAGGTTGCAGTGAACCTATATTGCATCACTGCACTCTAGCCTGGCAACAGAGTGAGACTCTGTCTCAAAAAAAAAGAAAAGAAAAGAAAAGAAAAAGCAAGGAATTGCTTTATTACTTCATAGGCCTTTTGTGAGGATTAAATGAGATCTCGGATGTGAATACTTTGTTTTTTTTTTTTTTTTTTTGAGGTGGAGTCTCGCTCTCTCACCCAGGCTGGAGTGTAATGGCATGATCTTGGCTCACTGCAAACTCCGCCTTCCAGGTTCAAGTGATTCTCCTGCCTCAGCATCCCGAGTAGCTGGGATTACAGTGGTCAGGCTTGTCTCGAACTCCTGACCTCAGATGATGGCCTGCCTCAGCCTCCCAAAGTACTGGGATTACAGGCATGAGCCACAGTGCCCAGCCTCTGCCTCTGTCTTTATGTCACCTCTCTGTGTCTTTTCCCCTTTTCTTCACTTATTGAGACACTTTTCACTGGATTTAGGGCCCACAGTAATCCAATACAATCTCGTCATAAGATTTTTACCTTAATTACATCTGTGAAGACCCCTTTCCCATCCACATTCTGGATAGAGATATGTTTTGAGAGATTCCATATTCAACTCACTGTAGAAAGGTGTTAAGAATTTCAGCCAGGCACGGTGGCTCATGCCTGTAATCTCAGCACTTTGTGAGGCTGAGGGGGTGAATCACGAGGTCAAGAAATCGAGACCATCCTGACTAACACGGTGAAACTCCATATCTACTAAAAATTCAAAAAGTAGCTGGGTGTGGTGGTGCGCACCTGTAGTCCTAGCTACTCAGGAGGCTGAGGCAGGAGAATCACTTGAACCCCGGGAGGTGGAAGTTTCAGTGAGCTGAGATAGGGCCACTGCACTCCAGCCTGGCAACAGAACAAAAAAAAAAAAAAAAAGAAAGAATTTCAACAGGGTCACAGAAGGGAATTAGACCAATTGCAGGACCCTGCTGAGAGTGGGGCCCTGTCCCACTGCACGGGTCACATGCCCGTGAAGCTAGAGTGTACCAAGGTCATCCATGTTCTCCCTTTCTGCTGTCAAATCCAGCAGCGGAGTCTGAGTCCTCACCTTACTGTACCTCTCAGCAGGATTGGACAACGTTGATCACTCTATCATCCTTGCAATTCCTGCTTCCCTTGGCTTCTGGGATACCCAGCTCTCCTGGTTTTCCTTTGAGCTCCCTAGCCAGTCAGTCATTCCTCAGTGCCTTCCTTCTGCTGGTCCAGCTGACTCCATCCTCTATAGTCTGGAGGTTGGAGAGCCACAGGGCTTGGGTCACATCCACTTATCTCTATGTTCTCACTCCCTTGAGAGTCTCATGCCATCCATGTCTTTCAATGACCCCTCTGCACAGATGCCTGCTGTTCCGATCCGTCCTCTGAGTTCCAGACACACAGATCCAGCAGCCGGCTGACAGCTCCCCTTGGAGCTCTAATAAGCTTCTCAAACTTTGCCCATCCGTAGTGAAGTCCTCCTAGTTTCCTGGGTGAAAATCTGCCAGTCATCTGAATTCCTCTTTCCTCTCACATCTCAACACAGTCTTCCTGCCCTTCTTAGAATGAAATCTTCACTCCTTGCTGTGGCCCACAAGGTCCTCCATGAAAACATGACTGAGTCTCATACTACCTCACCTCCTTCATCTCCTACCAACTTCATCCCCACCCCAACCTGCACTCAGGTTGCTCCAGTCCTCCACCACCCCACCTCTGGCTCCTTGATAGCACCAAGCACTCTCCCACCTCAGGGCCTTTGCACCTGCAGTTCCCTCTGCCTGGTGTGATCTTTCCCCATTCACTCATGAGACAGGCACCCCTACTTCATTCAGTCCTGCTCCAATATCACCTGCTCAGGGAAGGTCAAAAACAACACCCTTAGGCTGAGTGAGGTGGCTCATGCCTGTAATCCCAGCACTTTGGGAGGCTGAGGCGGGTGATCATCGGAGGTCAGGAGTTTGAGATCAGCCTGGCCAACAAGGTGAAGCCCTGCCTCTACTAAAACACATAGATAAGCTGAGCATGGTAGTGCATTTCTGTAGTCCCAGCTACTTGGGAGGCTGAGGCAAAAGAATCATTTGAACTGGGAAGTGGAGGTTGCAGTGAGCCGAGATCGCGCCACTGCACTCCAGCCTAGGTGACAGAGAGAGACTCTGCCTAAAAAAAAAGAGAAAGGAAAAGGAAAAGAAAATAACACCCTCTGGTCCCTCTCTGTTCCCATCCCTGCTTTGTTTTTATCCAGAGGCATCTTGTACTTGCATTTTCTTCACATCTACCTCCCCAACTAGAAAGTAAGCTCCATGGGTTTACTTTCCAGTTGGGGAGGTAGATGTGAAGAAAATGCTGATTATGACAGTTTTCATTACCGTCATAATCACCACCTAGCACAGTATGTGATACATATGTATTGAATCAGAGAATGAATGAATCTGAGCATGTTGCTCTCCTTGCTTAAAATCCCACGATGCTCCATCACATCTCTGTGCTTTTGCCCAGGCTGTCCCCACTGCTCAGCATGCCCTTCCCCCTCCTAGCCTGCCTGGAAAACTTTTAGTTATTCCTCAAGAACAGAGCCCACTGTCACCATCTTTGTGAAGCCCCTAGTTGCTGTAAGAAACGCCTATATTTTCTCCTCTATGTTAAGTAAAAAAAAAAAAAACAAGGCTGGGCACAGTTGCTCATGCCTGTAATCCCAGCACTTTTGGAAGTCAGGGTCAGCAGATCATCAGGTCAGAAGTTTGAGACCAGCTTGACCAACATGGTGAAACACTGTCTCTACTAAAAATACAAAAAAAATTAGCCGGGTGTGGTGGTACACACCTGTAATCTCAGCTACCTGGGAGGCTGAGGCAGGAGAATTGCTTGAACCTGGGAGGTGGAGGTTGCAGTGAGCTGAGATCACACCACTGCACTCCAGCCTGGGCAACAGAGTGAGACTCCATCTAAAACAAAACAAAACAAAACAAAACGAAACAAAACAAAACAAAACAACCAACAACCAAATTCAACTCCAATCATCTGTTTCCCTTACCTCTCCCAGGCAACACCTTAACACCTTTTCTGGAGGGAAATTACTATACCAGAAAAGATAGATAATTTTTTTTTGGAGACAGCATCTTGCTCTGTTGCCCAGGCTGGAGTGCAATGGCACAATCTCAGCTCACTGCAAACTCCACCTCCCGGGTTCAAGCAATTCTCCTGCGTCAGCCTCCCAAGTAGCTGGGACTACAGGCATGTGCCACCACGCCTGGCTAATTTTTGTATTTTTATTAGAGACAAGCGTTCACTATGTTGGCCAGGCTGGTCTCGAACTCCTGACCTTGAAATCCTCCTGCCTGGGCCTCCCAAAGTGCTGGGATTATAGATGGAGTCACAGCGCCTGTCCTTATTTATTTATTTTAATAATGTGGAACCTGGAGGCAGAAACTTGGTGAGTCACAAGGGGGCAGCAAAGTTCCCACTAGGAGGAAGGCTACAAAGCCTTTCATCATCACCTAGCAGCAAGAATCAGTTTTAAACCAAGTAGCAATAAAGGATTAGCCACTGGATTTAGTAACAACTGGCCATCACCCACTCCAGTGTAAAAAAAGAAATAGGATTTGAAATCTCAGCTCTGCCATTTTGTATATGCCCTTGGGCCAGTTGCAATCTATTTGACTCCAGTTTCCTCATCTGTAAACTAGAGACACCTGCTTCCCAGTGTCACTTCCTCGTATGCTTGTCTTGATAATTAACTAAGATGATGAAGGTAATTGATCAGATGCCTGGAGTGTAGTAAGTGTTCATGTGTCAAATACTATTATTAACCATATAAAGAACCAAGGGAACTGAATGTTGCTGAATACCTAGTATGGGCAAAGGCACTTTGAATCCTTAATCAAGTGATGAATGATGAGAGGCTGAATGACAAAGTGAGAGGCTGAATGACATGCCCAAGGCCACACAGCTAGTGACAATGGTGGCTGACACCTAGCAGGTACTTACTATGTGCCAGGTGGTCACAGTTCTAAGTACTTTGCATGAGCTATCTCTCTCTCTCTCTTCTTTTTTTTTTTTTTGAGACAGGGTCTCCTTCTGTCACCCAGGCTGGAGTGCAGGGGTGCAATCTCAGATCACTGCAACCTCGGCCTCCTGGACTCAAGGAATCCTCCCACTTCAGCCTCTCGAGTAGCTGGGACCACAGACACTTGTCTCCATGCCTGGCTCATCTTTTAATATTTTTTGTAGACATGTGCTTTTATCTGAGGAATGAAAGTCTTTTTAATTATCAGACTGGGAGAGACATTAAAATGAGACTGAAATCAGGCCATACTCCCCACTTTGAATTACGTATTCATCTCTTGAAATGTCTTGCCATTGCCATAGCTATAAATTAACCCAATAATGCCACACCAGACACTACAACGCACACTCTATAGCTTAACAATGTTATCTCTGTAAACCAATGAGAATTCCTGACAAACAACTTCTCATTAGTCCACTCCTTGTCTCCCACTTTTGCCTTCAAAACTCCACCGGTAACTACTGCTAACTGAAGTGTACATTCAGGGCAACTTGACTTTCTGCTCTCGGGTTGCAATCCTCAAGCTTGGCCCACGTAAACTCTACTTACATTAATTTTGCCTAAGCTGCTTCTTTTTAGGTTGACAATCCTATGGAGTAGGTACCCTTATTACGCCCATTTGACGGAAAAGAAGACTGACACACAACAAGTAACTGAGCTAAAGTCACACTGTGGAGTGTATGGAGCTGGGCTAAAAGCAGAGGCAGTCTGGCTCCTGAGCTACAGCTCTTTCTACCCTGCCACCTGGCAGAGATGGGATCAAGCTGAGGAAAAACTTCTTGTGGTCAAACGAGGAAAAACCCAGGCTCTTTCCACCACCCTAGGCTGCTTCCAAGCTAGCTTGCCTCAAAGCCTGATCCAGACTGTTGAAAAACAAAACCAACACTCCCCCACCTCAACCCCACTGCCATTTCTCCCTCTTCCCCTTCATAACTGCACTTTCTTCTTGCCTCACTGCAAACTCCACCTCCTGGGTTCAAGCGATTCTCATGCCTCAGCCTCCAAAGTAGCTGAGACTACAGGTGAGTACCACCATGCTCAGTTAATTTTTTTGTATTTTTAGTAGAGATGGATTTTTGCCCTCTTGGCCAAAACTGGTCTTGAACTCCTGACCTCAGTTGATCTGCCCTCCTCAGCTTCCCAAAGTGCTGGGATTACAGGCGTGAGCCACCACGCCTGGCCAAGAATAAGAAATTGGCCAGGCATGGTGACTCACGCCTGTAATCCCAGCACTTTGGGAGGCCAAGGCAGGCAGATCACAAGGTCAGGGGTTCAAGACCAACCTGGCCAATATGGTGAAACCCTGTCTCTACTAAAAATACAAAAATTAGCCAGGTGTGGTGGTATGCACCTGTAGTCACAGCTACTGTGGAGGCTGAGGTAGGAGAATCAGTTGAACCCAGGAGGTAGAGGTTACAGTGAGCCGAGATCCTGCCACTGCACTCCAGCCTGGGTGACAGGGAGAGACTCTGTCTCAAAAAAAAAAAAAATTAGCTGGGCATGGTGGCGCACACCTGCAATCCCAGCTACTTGGGAGGCTGAGGCAAGAGAATTGCTTGAACCTAGGAGGCAGAGGTTGCAGTGAGCCAAGATTGCGCCACTGCACTCCAGTCTGGGCGACAGAGCAAGGCTCTGTCTCAAAAATAAATAAAATAAATAAATTTTGGCCAGGCACAGTGGCTCACACTTGTAAACCCAGCACTTTGGGAAGCTGAGGCAGGCAGATCACAAGGTCAGGAGTTCGAGACAGGCCTGGCCAACATGGTGAAACCCCGTCTCTACTAAAAACACAAAAATTAGCCGGTCATGGTGGTACACGCCTGTAATCCCAGGTACTCAGGAAGCTGAGGTAGGAGAATCGCTTGAACCCAGGAGGCAGGGGTTGCAGTGAGCTGAGATTGCGCCATTGCACTCCAGCCTCAGCAGCAGAGTGAGACTCCATCTCAAAAAAAAAGGCATAGGAAATTGATTGTAATTTATCTGAAAATTACAAGCTAAAAAAAAAATGTGTCTGTCTGCAGGAGGACGTTCAACATCAGACACACAGAAACAGGAATTCAAGAGAAAAAGAGTTGCCACGTCCCACCAGTGGAATTGAGTCCACGGGCCTTGCTCAGCTTACTGAACTGTCTGAAGTTAGCCTTGTCAGGTGTAACTCAGAATGCCCACTTCCTACCCCTGCCCAGCAGTGGAACAAGGAGAGGCAGGGCCCCTACCTGGGCTCCTGCAGCTAGAGGAGCTTAGCAGGATGAGTCAAGGAACAAGTCCAAACTGAAATTCATTAGAGAGTAGCCACAAATTAAGCCTCAAGGAGACCAAGGGCAAATGCTAAAACAGAGGGTCAGACACCAGACCACAAATGGATGCAAAGCTGGGCTGTGGAGGTGAGAGTTTATTGTCAGCCAGAGACACAGTCAGGTGAATGTAAGTCATGCACAAGCAAGGAAGGTGCAGGGCAATTCGATCAAACAATCTTAGGGCAGGTTCTTGGGGATTTAGGTGTGTTGGGTGTTTTAAAGTTTGTATTCAGGGCAGGCAGTTTAGCACTGCAGTGGAGATAATACATCAGGCTATCCTTGCTTGCTGTCTTTCGACATTAAAGCCATCTAGCTAAGCACTTTGCTCTGGTTGTCTGGTCACTAAACAACCTCTTGATTAAAATGTGGCCTCCCACATAGATGTGCTTTACTGAGAGAAAATGGGTTGGCTAACCAGCATGAGTAGTCCTTCTCTCCTGGCCTTTATTTCTCACTAATGTTTTCTCAAAATGAAATATACTTGATTACATTATTACAGAAGTAATACATGCTAATTATAGAAAATGTAGACAGGCAAAAAGGGAACATTATCATCCATAATCCTCCAGTTCATAATGACTACTGTTGAGAGCTTCATATTAGTTTTCACTGTTTTTTTTTTTTTTTTTTGAGACAGGATCTTGCTCTGTCGCCCAGGCTGGCATGCAGTGGTATGATCTCGGCACACTGCAACCTCTGCTTCTCGGGTTTAAGCGATTCTCCTGCCTCAGCCTCCAGAGTAGCTGGGACTACAGGCATGTAGCACCACACTTAGCTAATTTCTTTTGTATTTTTAGTAGAGACAGAGTCTCACCATGTTGGCCAGGCTGGTCTTAAACTCCTGGCTTCAAG
>CAUYLZ010104969.1:0-13906 GCA_963573645.1 Pithecia hirsuta
CATGGTAGCTTACACCTGTAATCCCAACACTCTGGGAGGCTGAGGTGGGTGGATCACTGGAAGTTAGGAGTTTGAGATCAGCCTGGCCAACATGAGGAAAACCCATCTCTACTGAAAATGAGAAAATTAGCCATGCATGGTAGCACACACCTGTAATCCCAGCTACTCAGGAGGCTGAGGCAGAAGAATCACCTGAACCCGGGAGGTAGAGGTTGCAGTGAGCTGAGATCATACCACTGCACTCCAGCCTCCTAGCCTGGGCCACAGGAGGGAGACTCTAAAAAAAAAGAAAAAAAAAATTGTTATGCCTCCCATCAAGATTCTCATGAAATAAAAATTTTAAAAATGAAAAATTCTCATGAAATAGTTTCTTTTGAAAGCATTCTTTGTGTGCTTGGCTCCCCTTGCTTCTGCTATTAAAGTTGGACCATCATTTGAGGGGTGACTGGAGGATTACATACAATGCATTGTGTTCAGTTGACCCTCATGGCAATCCCACTAGGTTGATTTTCATATTCCCCATTTGCAGAGGAGCACCAAAGCTCTAGTACAAGATCAAACAAGTGGGAAGTAGAAGCCCCTGATTTTAATGTAAGTCTTCCAGATCCGGCTGCACCCCCTCCCTTCCTTTCCCTTGCCAGTGGGTAGCTACACCTCACCGTTAGTGAGCAGAGCACAGTGCCCTGGGCTGTGAGCACGTAGAAAGAATTAAAGAATCATCATCACTGCAGCTTTGTGCTGGGAAATGGCAATTAGCCTCTAGTTTGTTTGGATTAATATCTCTGGAGACCTTTACTGAAGTATTATTTATTGATAACTAACATGCACTGCGGCTGGATGGGAGCTGGGAGTTCTGCACTCAGTGATCACAGTGGAGCAATTGCAGAAGCAGAAACTCTCCTCATCCAAAAGATGTTGCCATTTGATTTGGGAAATTATTAAGTAGTTTCTGGTTTTTTTTTTTTCTCTTTTTAAAAAAGTTCTGTAACTTCTGTTTGGAAGTTTGCTCTGTGAGTAGAGCCTGCCTTAGGAGCTAAACAGACATGGAAAAAAATCCCAGCCCTACCAATAATCAATAACATTGCCTTGGGTTGATCAGGCTTCTAACCTTCTTGAGCCTTAGCACCTATCTGGATGCAGAGCTAGGAAATTGGATATGACGTATCTGATGCTCTAGCACCTGAGGAATGGAAAGCATTTAAAAGCAACCATTCTTACCACCACAATTTTAAAAAAATTTGAGCACTTGTTAACTTGAATTGCTATACATACACAGGTTAGAATGATTCAGATAGTGAGGAAAAAATAGAGATTTGTAAAAATGAAAATGCGTTGTACACAAAGTTATGGGTTGGGCTTTAATGTAAGGAGAGATGAACTGTGAAAATCCTCCACCAAACTGTCATCTTTAGGAACTGAATTAGACTACATTTACCTAGACACAAAATATCAAAAATCCTTAAAAAAAAAAAAAAAAGGAAAGAAAAGAAGTAGAAAAATGAGAAAAATAACTTCCTTCTTCGAAGAACAAAGAGCATTCAAGTTCTTTAGAAGATTGTTGATGTGAGAACGATGCAGCTGCAGTGTGGATTGCAATGGATAAAGTAAAAAAAAAGGTTAACATTGCTTAGGCAACTCTCTTCAACAAAAGCTACTTTGGTAATTGACTCAAATTTTATCTATTCATTAACATGAGACCAATGGGTAACCCTTTCTTAGACATCCATCACTCAGTACTGTGTAGAATGAAAATGCACAAGACTGAATTCCTTTCACCGGGAATCTGCAACTTAGATCTTGCAGGCTTTTAGAAAATCTTCCTGCAACTGGCATGAGTCACCGAGCCTGTGTGTGTGTGTGTGTGTGTGTGTGTGTGTGTGTGTGTGTGTGTTTGTGTGTGTGTATACGTACGTGCGCTTATGTGTATGTTGGGGAGTTCGTGGTTGCTTCTCTAGGAATGCAATGAAAAACTAAAATTTTCTGGCAAGAGACACTGTTAAGAGTTGTGGCCAGGCATGGTGGATCACGCCTGTAATCCCAACACTTTGGGAGGCCGAGGTGGGCGGATCACCTGAGGTCAGGAGTTCGAGACCAGCTTGGCCAACATGGTGAAACCTGTTCTCTACTAAAAATGCAAAAATTAACTGGGTTTGGTGGCAGGCACTTGTAATCCCAGCTACTTGGGAGGCTGGCGCAGGAGAATCCCTTGAACCCAGGAGGTGGAGGAGGTTGCAGTGAGCCAAGATCGTGTTACTGCACTCCAGCCTGGGGGACAGAATAAGACTCCGTCTTAAAAATAAAGAAAAAAAAAGATTTGCATGGCGGTGGCAGACATCTGCTGACTTGAGTCAGTAAGAGAACCTGGCAGCTCCAGGGCGGGGGACCCTGGGCTGGAGCCTGACCTTCCTCTTTGCTTACCCACAGGCCCTCTCAAACCCACAAGGATCGTCCTGTCTAAAACTGAAACAGATATGGAACGTGCCGTGCCCGCAAGGTTGAAACAGTGACCGTCTGTCTTCTGTCCACTTACACATGATAAATAAGTACCAGTACATGGATGCAGGGACGTCAGAGTAACTGTTAATCTCTGGGCTTTGAGACATATAAACCCATCAATTTCTCTTTCTTTTTGTAGCATGTATGTGAAAACCACAAGAGAGAATGTGCTTGTCTGCCTGCCTATTTGATAATGATCTGTGTGTGTGTATGAGAGGGAGTGGAGAAAGACAGAGAAGGACGGAGACTTTCAAGTCTGTTTTATGTGAAGCTCTCGGTAAACACATCTAGTGAAGGAGGCGGAAAACACAGCCAGGTCTGTAGCATTCGCCTTCTTACCCAGCAAGCTTGAGTCTGTGTTCATTGAAATGTTGGCCATTATTCTATTTGACTTCTCTGATGTTCTCAGGTTGATATGTTTAAGATTAATGAGGCATTAGTTCTCCATCAAGGAGCCATAATCAAGATTACCCATTTAGCTGCAGCGAGTTGTGTTGCTGCATTAATTAATATCATTTGACCTTTGTATTTTGGGTGGGATGATATATCGCTGCATTTTCCTGAGCAGTGCCGTAAAATTGATGGCTTGAATATTGCCGCTCGTATGGCCGAATGGTTCGTTTAAGTTAAATACTGTGCTTGTAATTAATATGGGATAGGTAAGTCTGAGAAGATGATGTATATTAATTCTTATTTAGTGAAGCAGGTCTGGGTGGGAGAGATTCAGCCCTTGACTTGGGTTGCCTTATTGGAAGCACTTTGCTGCTGGGGTTGTTGGTGTTTACGGGAAATTTCCTCTGAAAGTATGACCTGAAGAATCCTTTTCTAACTTGGAGATCATGTTTGCACAAATATTTAAATGATACAGGATGGGAATGGAGCTATGGGGGCTCTTTTGACTCTCTCCATTACGGCTTTTCCAAATTAATGGGTGTCTTGCTAGCACAGATGACGGTTCATTGGTTGGTTGTTTGTCTGTTTTAAGACAGTCTCAGTCTGTCACCCAAGCTGAAGTACAGTGGTACAATCTCAGCACGCTGCAGTCTCTATCTCCTGGGTTCAAGTAGTTCTCATAACTCTGCCTGAGTAGTTGAGATTACAGGCATATGCCTGACTAGTATTGGTATTTTTAGTAAAGGCGGGGTTTCGCCATGTTGGCCAGGCTAGTCTCAAACTCCCGGCTTTGGGTGATCTGCCTGCCTTGGCTTCCCAAAGTGCTGGGATTACAGGCATGAGCCACCACACCATCCATTAGGTCTTGAGCAAACTGAAAGTTTCAGATATCGCCAAGTGATGGTATGGTCCAGGTACCACAATTTTAACAGCAGATTTCTATGCCGCGTAGGTTTCTGCATGAGGTTGGCGAGGTTCAGGGTATAGATATTTCTGGCAGTGTAGATCCTACAGTCTCCATTGCAGCTACTCAACTGTGCCCTGAAGTGGGAAAAGAGCCATAGATGATATAGCAATGCATGTGGGTGGCTGCGTTCCATTAAAACTTTATTTGAAAAACCAGGTGGCGTGCTGGATTTGGCCCATGGGCAGTGGCTTGTGAGCCCTGCTCTGAACCATAACTTCCTCCTGGGCAGGGTTCTTTTCTTCTCCGCTATATTTTAGGTCTTAGCAAAGGATCAAGTATATAATGAGAAATGCAAACGTATGTACGAATCGAGTGATTGGTTTCTACACTTCTTCGGTGTCATGAACAAATCAACTGGCCCGCAGCAAAAGTGACATCCTTTGATGCAGGAACCAAAAGCCCTAGTTTCAGACTCCTCTCACTAGCTACGAGGTAGGAGGAAGGAACGGGAGAGGTTTTTTCTCCCTTTTCTACAACCATGTGTTGATCTTAAGTGAGTTCCAAATAGATGAGTTCTGCCTAGTCTTCTTGAAGTACATTTCTGTACCTCACACTATAACCTGCTTTGAAATGTTAAGTGTTTTAAAAACATCTCTTCAGCATTTGTATAGCATTTCCCAGACTTAAATGAAATATTGGTTGGCTGTTTGTTTGTTATTTTCTTCCCTTATTCCTTCCTGTCTCTGTTGTTAAGTACCGTTATCGGCATAAAAGAGGTTTTTAATATCTATTCCTAGATTGTATTCCAGCCTGGGCAATAGAGCAAGAATTTTGTTCTCTCTCCCCCTTTTTTCTTTCTTCTTTCTTTCTCTCAAAAAAAAAAAAATATAGAATGCCCGAGACATTTTGTTTATGTGGGATATGCACATGCACACACACACACACACACACACACAAATGCGGTTTTTTTTTTGTTTTTTTTTTGAGACAGAGTCTCGCTGTCCCCACGCTGGAGTGCAGTGGCACGATCTCAGCTCACTACAACTCTCCACCTCCTGGGTTCAAGCAACTCTTCTGTCTCAGCCTCCCAAGTAGCTGGGACTACAGATGCGCACCACCGTGACCAGCTAATTTTTTGCATTTTAGTACAGACGGGGTTTCACCATGTTGGCCAGGATGGTCTCGATCTCTTGATATCGTGATCCACCCACCTCAGCCTCCCAAAGTGCTAGGATTATAGGTGTGAGCCACCATACCCGGCAAACGTGTGTTTTTAACACATATATGTTATTTTGTTTATATATTGATACTTTCCATATGAGAAATTAAAACTGATACTTAAAAAAATTTATTAATACATTACACTATAACTAATAAAGTCATTACTTGTTGACATAAATAAAAGGTTTTTTATGCATTTTTTCTTTTTTTAGTGAAGGGAGACAGACAGGGTCTCGCTTTGTTGCCCAGGCTGGAGTGCAGTGGTGTGACTATAGCTCCCTGCAGCCTCAAACTCTTGGACTCCAGCCATTTTCCTGACTTAGCTGGGACTACAAGGTGCATGCCACCATTTCTGGCTTATTTAAAAAAGTGTTTTTTTTTCCTAGAGACAGCGTCTTACTGTGTTACCCAAGCTGGTCTCAAACACCTGGTCTCAAGCAATCTTCCCACTTCAGCCCCGCAAAGTGCTGAGATAACAGGTGTGAGCCATCATGCCTGGCTGAAAAATATTTCTCAATTAAAAAAAAAATCAGTGGGAAGAAGGGCACCATTTAGCATTTTTGCAACTCTCTTTCATGTTTGGCTTAATAAGAGATAGCTGGATTCTCATATTCAGTCTACTGCAATATGTTGTTTTAGTTGAAGTAAATAAAGTAAATTCAGTTTCATATAATTTGACCCACCATTGCTTTTGCACTATCAGGGAAAATGGCCACATGTGAAAAAGGCAAAGAAGATCTTAGGATTATTAAGAAAGTGATTTTGACCTCACAGTTCCTCTTGAAAGGATCTTGGGGACCTCCCAGGGGTCTGTGGACCTCACTTTGAAAACCAGTGCTTCCCTGATGTATTTGGTTGTGACCATATAAAATTGTTGATATTTGACTATTACTGACCTATGAAAATAGCAATTTCGGCTGGGCAGGGTGGCTAATGCCTATAATCCTAGCACTTCGGGAAGCTGAGGTGCACGGATTGCCTGAGCTCAGGAGTTCAAGACCAGCCTGGGCAACAAGGTGAAATCCCATCTCTACCAAAATGCAAAAAATTAGCCAGGCATGGTGGTGGACACCTGTAGTCTCAGCTACTCGGGAGGCTGAGGTGGGAGAATCATTTGAACCCAGGAGGTGGAGGTTGCAGTGAACCAAGATTGTGCCACAGCACTCCAGCCTGGGCAACAGAGAGAGACTCCATCTCAAAAGAAAAGAAAAAAGTAATTTCATATGGTTTAATCCAATACATTATTTTTGAAGGCTTTCCTTTTGGGCCCTGTTGGACATTTTCAGAATGAGTCCCCTGTGAAACTGTGCTGTTGTGACCAGCTTTATACAATTGACATCTTCATTTTGCATCATGATTTCCATTGTGGGGAAGATGGAGTTTTGGGATGTCTAGGAACTCCAGACTGGTTGTTAGTCTGGCAAGTTTTAAGGCATGAATGTTTAAATAATTATGAACAGAGTGTTGTGTGCCGTAGTTAACTTGGCCTCCTGAAGAGAAAACCAACTTCTTTCCCCTTTTTGTTAGGGTCTGTAGTCTGACAACATCAGAGAGCGTCCACATGGACTTTAGCCAGCTGTTTAGAACTGTGGATGATTTTGAGGTAGGAAGTAGGCAAAACTTGACTCTGGACCAGATTGAAGACTGGCCAAACACGGAAGAGGCACCAATAGCACCTCTTCATAAAACATAGCCACCAGTGCCATGACAGTTTACCATTGTCATGGAAATACACCAGGAAGTTACTGCCCATTTTCTGGCTATTTCTGAATAACCCGCCCCCTTAATTAGCATGTCATTAAAAGTGGGTATAAATATGACTGCTAGGCTGCTCTGGCCATCACCTTGTTCTGCAGGAGCAGGGACAGAGCCCTAACACTGCTGCTGCCTCAGTAAGGCTGTTTTCTTCCACCACCAGCTAGCTGGCTCTTAAATTCCTTCCTGAGTAAAGCCAAGAACCTGCCCTGCATTAATTTCATCAAATTTAAAAACAAAAACCTCTTTTTATGAAGATTTGTGGGTTAAATTATGGCAGAGTCAGATAAATTCATGCCTGAATGGATTTATGACTGGTTTGGGAGGTCTCTTAGGGCCAAAAAAAAATGTTCTATTGAATATTTTTGTCATATTGTGGAAAGACAGTCCTCTTGCTTTCTTTGGGTTAGTGCAATTCTAAGAGATGAGGTCTGAGAGGGGATCCAAGATCAGTCAAGCTAGCCCTAGAAATCAGTGGGGTGTTAGATGTTAAAGCCATATTACCCTTTATAACCACCATCTAAGTAATACTTTGATAGAAGACAAGGTGAATATTCTTTTTGGGGGTGTGGGAGAGCTGGGGACACCAAACACCCATTCATTCTATTTCAGGTAACTGCACTTGGTTTAGCTCTGGGGTCACCGCTCCTTTCTCACTCCTAGTCTGTATTTTGATCTTAGGGGTGTTGACTTCATTCATTACCACCCCATTCAGGCTGGATATGGCCCAGGCATATTAATTAGCATTTTGCATTCCTCTTGGGATAGTGATTTGGTCATATGTGGGACATGATCCAAGTCAGATTAACCATGGTCGGTGAAACTCTATACAAGGACTCTTTCATTGAGCTCTCAGGGAGTTTCGCTGGCTTGGGAGTTGTTCAGATGGGGAGCTATATTTTGGAAGAGGCTGTATAATAATGGATTCCACCCAGAAAGATGACAAAGAGAAACTAGGTTTCAATATCATCGTTTGACCCAACTAAAAACACACCAGAAGTTAGTCCTACTCCCTGGACATTTCAGGTGCATGAGACTATAAATTTCCTTTTTGCTAAGTCATCTTGGGGTATCTGTTGCTTGCAACCAAAAGACTCCTGGCCAATTCTGGTGAAAGTTGTATCCAAACTGCAAAAGAAGGAAGTGAGGAGGAACAGCTAATACACCTATTTGCAGAATCTTGACAGACTGGAATGTCTGGCTCTCAACTGAGAATGTAAACAACAACAAGCACAAATGGTAAGTCCAACAGTGAGTGAGGCTCACTGCCTGCCTAAGTCCAGACAGGGAAGCCATGGCTTGAGGCATGGGCGGGCCCCCTGAGAAAGAGGGTTAGGGAGACTGTCAGAGATGCAGTGCCACCTACAGGTCTGGAGGCCCAGGCACTGGGTCTCTGGCTTGGTTGGTGGACTCCTTATCTCATTCTATGTATCAAAGACAGATCCCTGATCTTCAATCTCATTGCCCAAGGTCACAGCAGGCTCCAAGTGCTTCCCTGCCTGTAACCACAGCACGCCAGCTGACACGATCCAAATCCTTTTTGTTGTCCCTCTTTCTGTCTCCAATATTCCCCATCCCTTTAAATTTTTGTTCCCATTTCACAGACCCAGAGGTGTGAAGGAACTTGCCCAAACACCCACAAAGCCTAAAGAACAAGACCAAAGTCCATGTTCTGAAATGTTTTGCTAAACTTCAGAGTTATAAACAGACAGCCCTCATCTGGGGTGGGTTGGGGATGGGAGAGATCCAGCTTCTGTCAGACCACCTGGCGCTTTTTAGATTTTCAAACCAATGTTTAAAAATCAGAAAATAGGCCAGGCACGGTGGCTCAAGCCTATAATCCCAGCATTTTGGGAGGCCGAGGTCAGGAGTTCAAGACCAGCCTGGTCAACATAGTGAAACCTGGCTCTACTAAAAATACAAAAATTAGCCATGCATGGTGGTGGGTGCCTATAGTCCCAGCTACTTGGGAGGCTGAGGCAGGAGAATGGCTTGAACCTAGGAGGCAGAGGTTGCAGTGAGTCGAGATGGCGCCACTACACTTCAGCTTGGGTGGCACAGTGAGACTCTGTCTCGAAAAAAAAAAAATCAGAAAATATTATACAAAGGTCAATTTCCTGATTTTCTGGAAAATAAGCAGGAGACTTGGTGAGACAAGAAGGTCTTATTCCTGCTTGGCTTGGATGGCCTTAGTTCTCTGGATCCTCATAGTGCCCCCTCTCTCTGTGTGCCATAGCCAGCCTGGGCCTCTTGTTTCTGCCCCAAGGGGAATTGAGCGTGCGGCCTCTACTCCTGGTACATCCGAGTCACCTCAGCCTGACTTCCCTCAGCCTGACCAGTTGGCCGCAAAAGCCTCCGGCCACTACCAAGCCTGGCAGCTTTTTCACATTATTCCCAGAAATTCAACCACAGAGCCCCTGTGGTTGAATTTAAAAATTTTCATCTTTTTAAAAGATGGCACAGGGCACAGCCAGCCTGGCACTCAGGACTCACCTCGCTGCTCAGAGAACATACCTTTCCATTTTTCTCTTCCCGCTCACTCAGACTAAAAATTTAATCAGCTCCTAGGGCCTTGACCTGGGGGAGAGGAGGATCTGGGAACCAACTGTGATTTAGCCACGGAGGTTTTCAGTTGCATCTGGAAACCCTGAGAAAGTTCAGGTAGAGGCTTGGAGGCTTTAAAAGGCTCTAACACTGTACTATGCCAAGAACTTCATAAACGTCCAGGGGTGAAATGAATGATAATATATGTTCTGTCATTTTCAAACTGCTGAATTCTCTGAGGTAATAAAAAAGAATAAAGTAAGGCCAGATCTGGGTGCAGTGGCTTACACCTGTAATTTCAGCACTTTAGGAGGCTGGGGTGGGAGGATTGCTTGAGGCCAGGAGTTCGAGACCAGCCTGGGAAACAAAGTGAGACCCACCCCCCATCTCTACAAAAAATAAAGAATTTAGCCAGGGATTATGGTGGCATATGCCTGTAGTCCTAACTACTTGGGAGGCTGATATGAGAGGATTGCTTGAGCTCAGCAGTTTCAGACCAGCCTGGGCAACACAGCAAGATCCCATGTCTACAAAAAATAAATTCGCTGGGCATGGTGGCATGCTCCTACAGTCCAGGCTACTCGGGAGGCTGAGGTGGGAGGATTGCTTGAGCCCAGGAGTTGGAGGATGCGATGAGTTATGATCACGCCACTGTACTACAGCTTGGGTAACAGAATAAGACCTGGTCTCAAAAAAAAAAAGATGTAAGGCCAAATATTAATGATCACTGATTATGTATTCAGGGCACTAGAGATACACTGGTTAGCAAGGCAAAAACTCTTACCCTCGTGGAGCTTGCATTCTAGTGAGGGAAGACAGACAAAACATAAGCAAGATAAAGAACTTCTAGATGGTAATAATGGGTTATGCAAGAAAACAAATGTAGGCCAGAGGAGATGAGTGGAGGTTGAGGGTTTTTTGTTTGTTTGTTTGTTTTGAGACAGTTTTGCTCTGTTGCCCAGGCTGGAGTGCAGCAGTGTGATCTCGGCTCACTGCAACCTCTGCCTCCCGAGTTCAAGTGATTCTCCTGCCTCAGTCTCCTGAGTAGCTGGGATTACAGGCGCGTGCCACCATACCTGGGTAATTTTGGTATTTTTAGTAGAGCTGAGGTTTCACCATGTTGGTCAGGCTGGTCTCGAACTTCTGACCTCAAGTGATCCACCCTCCTTGGCCTCCCAAAGTGATGAGATTGCATGCATGAACCACCGTGCCTGGCTGAGGTTGAGCTTTGAATAGGATAATCAGAGAAGGGTACCCACAAACAAGGAACTAAAGGTGATATGGAAGTTGACTCTGCAGATATCTGGGAGAAGAATGTACCAGGTGGAGAGAATAGCAAGGGCAAAGACCCTGGGGTGGGGAGTGTGCTGGGTGTGTTTGAGTAGTAACAGGGAGACCAGTGTGTCCAGAGAGGAAGTGAACACAGAGAAGAGACTAAGAGGGGGCTTCAGAGAGGCAATGGGGGCTGGGAACAAAACTTGAGGGACAGACTTGTAGGCCAGTGTAGGGACTTCAGTCTCTTTTTTTGTTTGTTTGTTTTCTGAGACAGGGTCTCGCTCTGTTGCCCAGGCTGGAGTGCAGTGATACAATCTCAGCTCATGCAACCTTCACCTTCCTGGTTCAAAAGTGATTCTCGTGCCTCAGCCTCCCGAGTAGCTGGGACCACAGGTGCACACCACCTCACCTGGCTTAGTTTTGTATATTTGGTTTCTACTGAAAATTTTTGTAAGTTTTGTATTTTTAGTAGAGACTAAAAATAGAGAAATAGCCTACTTTTAGTAGAGATGGGGTTTTGGTATATTGGCCAGCCTGGTCTTGAACCCCCGGCCTCAAATGGCCCACCAGCCTTGGCCTCCCGAAGTGCTGGGATTACAGGGGTGAACCACTGCACTTGACCAGAGACCTTGGTCCTGAATCAGAGTGAGATGAGATCCTTGAGAAGGTTTGGGGTGATGCAATCTGACTGGAAATTTTTAATGTTTTTTTTTTTTTGTGGCAAAACATACATACATGCATAACATAAAATTTACCATTCAACATTTTTCATTTTTTTAAGATAGGGCTTCACTCTGTTGGCCAGGCTAGAGTACAGTGGCAAGATCATGGCTCACTGCAGCCTCCACCTCCTGGGCTCAAGCGATCCTCCCTCCTCAGCCTCCTGAATAGTTGGGGACTACAGGTGCATGCCACCATGCCAGGCTAATTTTTTTTTTTTTTTTTGTAGAGAAGGGGTCTCTCTATGTTGCCCAGGCTTATTTCAAACTCCTGCACTCAAGTGATCCTCCTGTCTCAGCCTCCCAAAGTGCTTGGATTACAGGCGTAAGCCACCACATCCAGCCCATTTAACCATTTTTAAGTGTACAGCTTAGTGGCATTACATACATTTACACTGTTGTGTAACCATCACCACCATTCACCCCCAGAACTTTTTCCTCTTTCCAAATGGAAACTTTATACCCGGGCCAGGTGTGGTGGCTCATGCCTGTAATCCCAGCACTTTGGGAGACTGAGGGGGGTGGATCACAAGGTCAGGAGTTCAAGACCAGCTTGGCCAACATGGTGGAACCCTGCCTCTACTAAAAATACAAAAAAAATTAGCTGGGCATGGTGATGCATGCCTATAATCCCAGTTACTCGGGATGCTGAGGCAGGAGAATTTCTTGAACTGGGAGCTGGGAGGTGGAGGTTGCATGAGCTGAGATCCTTCCACTGCACTCCAGCCTGGGCTACAGAGCAAGACTCCATCTCAAAAAAAAAAAAAAAAAAAAGAACTTTATACCCATTTAACAATAACTCTCCAACCCCTTGGCAGCCATTCTACTTCCTGTGTCTATGATTTTAACTACCCTAGGAACCTCATATAAGTGGAATCAAACTTGTTTTTGTTATTTTGCATATGGCTAATTTCACTTTACATAATGTTTTCAGGGTCCATCATGTTGTAACGTGTGTCAGAATTTTCTTCTTTTTAAAAGGCTAAATAATATTCCGTTGTGTGTAGCGACCACACATTTTGTCTGTCCATTCATCTGTTGATGGACATTTGGGTTGTTTCCACTTTCTGGTGATTGTGAATAATGCTGTGATGAGTTTGGGTATTTACTGTTTGAATCACTGCTTTTGATTCTTTTGGGTAGATCTGACTGAAAGGTTATGAGTCTCACTCTTTTTTTTTTTTTTTTTTTTTTTGAGAATGAGTCTCCCTTTATCTCGCAGGATGGAATGCAGTGGCACAATCTTCAGAATCTTGGCTCACTGCAACCTCCACCTCCCAGATTCAAGTGATTCTCATGACTCAGCCTCTGGAGTAGCTGGGATTATAGACACCCACCACCATGCCTCACTAATTTTTGTATTTTTAGTAGAGATCAGTTTCAGCATGTTAGCCGGGCCAGTCTCTAACTCCTGACCTTAAGTGATTCTGCCTTGGGTTCCCAAAGTGTTAGGATTACAGGGGTGAGCTGCCATGCCAGGACATTATAAGTTTTGCTCTATTAGAATTGCTGGCTGGGTCAATGGCTCACAGCCGTAATCCTAGCACTTTGGGAGGCAGAGGCGGGCAGATCACTTAAGCTCAGGAGTTTGAGACTAGCCTGGGCGACATGGCAAAAACACGTCTCTACAAAAAATTAAAAATTAGCCAGGCATGGTAGAATGCCCCTGTTGTCCCAGCTACTCGGGAGGCTGAGAGATGGAAGGATTGCTTGAGCCAGGGAGGTTCACTGCAGTGAACTATGATCATGCCACTGCACTCCAGCTTGGGCAACAGAGTGAGATCCTGTCTCAAAGAAATAAAAAATAGAAGGAATTGCTGAGAATGAACTAAGGGTGCCAAAGGTAGAGCAGGGAGCAGGGTGAAAACCTTGGAGGTGCCCAGATTCTGGATATAGTGCTCAGGAAGAGCCGACATAATTTGCTGACGGATTGGATGTGGGGTGTGAGAGAAAAAAATGAGTTGCAGAACAACGCCTGCAATATAACATTACAGTATTTACACAAAACCTTGCGAAACAATAGGATACATCTAAATAGGTGTATGTATTTATTTATATAAACACAGAAACACAGGTTGGGTGTGGTAGCTCACACCTGTAAACCCAGCACTTTGGGAGACCGAGGTGGGAGGATGGCTTGAGCCCAGGAGTTCGAGACCAGCGTGGGCAATATAGCGAAATCTTGTCTCTACTAAAAAAAAAAAAAAAAATAGTGTGTGCCTGTAGTCTCAGCTACTTTCGAGGATCACCTGAACCCCGGAGGCTGTGGGTGCAGTGAGCTGTGATCTCACCACTACACTCTAGCCTGGGCAGCAGAACGAGACCCTGTCTCAAAAAATATTATAAAAAAATAAGTAAAATAAATGCAGAGACAATGTTTTAGAAAGATACAAACCAGACAGATCGACGAGACAGAAAATTAACAAGGATATCCAGGACCTGAATTCAGACCTGGACCAAGCAAACCTAATAGACATTTACAGAACTCTCCATCCCAAATCCACAGAATATACATTCTTCTCAGCACCACATCACACCTACTCTAAAATTGACCACATAATTGGAAGTAAATCACTCCTCAGCAAATGCAAAAGAA